>LVTN01000620.1:84273-109326 GCA_001649415.1 Musa itinerans | reverse complement strand
GTTTCTTGTCTTCTCTTCCTTTTCTTTCTCCCCCTTTTGTCTCAGCCTCTTTTCCCTTCATTATTGCCTCCTCCTCCACCAATCTCTATCTTCTTCTACTCCTCCCCAAATACTTTCACATAACTATTATGATATAATTATAGAAGTCCAACACATAGAAAGGTTGATTTCACATTATAAATCATGTCTGACATCCTTCTTCATACTACATCTGAAGTCCATGAGGACAAACTCAAATCTTAGCTTTTTTTTCTTCTTTATTGTCCCATTCCTTGATCTCCAGTGACATACTATATTAGCTGGAGTTTAATGACAGATTTGACTGATTCTTTTTATATCACAAGAAATGCCTGTAACTCGTCATGGGGAAGCAGACCTTTGGAGCATGTACCATGGCATATCCTAAGTTTCCAAGTTTATATACCATCACAAGATTCTATATGAATGCCACAATGAATTAGATATTAACATGTTCAACCCCACCTCTACTTCTCTATCATAGTTGAAGAACACAGCCAAGGGTTGCTGACTTTCTCTGTCTTGATGAGGTGATTGGGTGGGCCATTCACCATCCTTTCCGAATGAGAACGAAACAAAATCTTCCAAGAAGATATCCTTTAATTATCTGCACAACTCGAGCTGCAGAAGCAAGCAAATAATAATATGCTAATCTCCCCAGAATAATGCAATTAATTCTTTTTCCAGACCACATTTACATCCTTTCTTGAACCAAAACCTGTTCTTAGGTTGGCCAAAATCATTATATATGAATCTGCACTGATATATGCAACGCAGCGTATCAGATTGATCTTGACAAAAGAATGCCAAATTATGCAATATAAAGTGACATGATAGTCCCAAAAGTAAGGTTTCTTGAGGGAAAAACAAGTGTTTTTATTTCCTTTTTACGTATTTGTTTGGATCAAATGCTCGAGTAATTTACCACATTCACTCAGTTGAATGCTGATCCAGAAACATTTTCTTCGTGGATGAAGTGCAGCTGGCTGATGGAGGGAGAAGTGACATATCATGCTTCCTATATCTGCGATCTGCTTAAAACTCACGCAGCAGCATGAAGTTAATGCATGACATGTTCCAAGTTTGATGCGTTTTGGTTTCCTCGAGGAAAAGACAACTGTTTCATCGGGTTGATGCTGCAAGGAGGCAGCTTTCATTGAATGGCCGTATGTACCATTTGGCTACTTTCCAGGCATATTGCATGGTTTCAGTCTTGATTTGACAAACTTGGCCAATCACAGTTCAATGCATACTGGGAGTGATGGGGACGACGCCACTGAAGTCTCTACAGCCAGGACACATCGTTCTTCTTTCGACTCGGTGTGTTCTCATCTGTCGTCCGTAGCCCTCCGAGACACGGCAATGGGAGATCTACAGGAGACAATGATACGCCTTTCTGTCCACGTTCGACTCGTCTGTTCACTGATAGAACTAGATCCACCTTTGGGCGATAGTCTTCGGATTTGTCTCCTTCTTTGCAGTAAAGAGAAGCAGAGAGGGTGATGATTCCCAGTTGTCACACATTTGCACGTTCAGATGTTAACATTGACTGTGCTGCCATCGTAAGGAGCAGTTGCTGAAGGTGTTATAAGAATGTAGATATATCTATCTAAAGCTTACTGTGATGCAATCTTGCTTGAAATGACCTAGTTCTTGGCCTATGAAGGAAGAGTTGTAGTAAGTAAGAGAGAGAGAGAGAGAGAGAGAGAGAGAGGCCAGAGAGAAGACGGCAAGAGCAGGTAAAGTTGACGGAACACGCGGATACGCTGTCAGTACACGTCACTTCCTACGGAGGTCTGACGAAGTCGAGGCACCCATCGGGAGTCCCTTCCACCGGCCAATCTCCAATTTAAGACAGCTTGCTTGCAACCGGAGGCAGCAGAAGGCCCAAAGAGAAAGCATAACGAGGACAGGTGGCATAAGGGGGGGGGGGGGTTCGGAGTACGTTGCGTGCTTTTTGCCTTCACATCTGTATGGATAAAGGGCGCCCCTTTCTGCTCCCCAAATGGTAGCTTATAGCCGTTCGAGCAGCCTCTTGGAGCTCCTCCGTGTCACGACGCTGGCTGGCTCCGAGCAAAGCCGGAGCGCACGGTCGTCGCGGGGTAGCTTGAGGGAGATCGTGGAGGAGCCGATGGAGTCGTCCGCGTCGCCGCACGGGGAGATGAAGGATGAGGACAGGGTGTACGTGGCGGTGGAGAAGGACGTGAGGGAGGGGAGGGCCAACTTCGTATGGGTGCTGCAGAACACCGCCGAGGAGAGGAAGATCACCGTCGTTCACGTTCACCGCCCGGCCCAGAGGGTCCCTACTGGTATGCTCGCTTCCTTCCTTCCTCTCCAAGAATGCTGAACCCAAAGATCGATCTTTTTTGGCTTTTCCGACTAATTTGATGTCTCACAATTGTAACACAATTCAGTAAAATAACATGATAATTTCTTCTTGTTTGTTTAAGAAGATTGTTTAGAATTCTTGTTAGGGCATTTCGCCATTGCCATTGGAGAGAGAGAGAAGGAGGGAAGAAGAAGAGGGGTGGGGGGTCATTCACTTTCACATCGAACCTACATGTGAACTTTCTTGTGAAAGGAAGAGCATTCTTATTTCATTCAATAGAACATTGCATTCTAGCTCAAGTTCTCTCTTCCAATCTCAATTGCAGCACTGGGTTGGTTCCCTGCAAACCAGCTAGAGGAGCAGGAGGTTACTGCATACAGAAACATTGAAAGAGAGAAGATGCATAAATGTGTAGATGAGTATCTAAACATGTGCGCAAGTGTAAAGGTATGTTTGCTGCTCCCCAACTATCTTCAGTTCTTCCATTTTTCACTAGGAATAGTGATCATCAATTGTTTTGTTCTTAACTTATAATCAATTATTCATCGAAACATTTCATGTTGACTTGTTACGGAAATTTGGTTCCCGATCATCTTATCTCTCTGATTATATGAAAAAACAAAGGTAAATTGTGAGATTAACAGAATCATCTCTGTTATAAATGAGAGTGAATCATGGTTAATTTCGTCGAGCAACCTTTTCGATTTTATAGGTTCAGAAGGCTGAGAAACTGGTGATCGAGAGGGATGATGTCGGAAAAGGATTGGTAGAGCTCATAGCTTTACATGGTATCACCAATCTTGTAATGGGAGCAGCAGCAGACAGATACTACTCAAGGTATGGCTGGCAAATGCAAATTCTCCATTGATATTATAAGATTCTTAAATGTTCGACCGGAAGAGAAGAAAAATCTTAAGCATTAATTGCTTTTATAGTAAAGGATCATGTGGCTTCAATAATTAGGACACTGAATATGGGAATATTCCCAAAGCTTTCTACCAAAAAAGAGATTACATCTTCAAGTGAATTTTTTAAGAGATTTATGCTCAGACAACCACTTGGGCCATTTCAAGTAGAAATCTTATGGATGACAAAGTGTATATCTGCACCTCTGTCAATTCAATTGATAAAAGCTGATTTCTGCAACCAACTCTATGTCTGATGCATGATTTGATTAGGGAACAGTGTGATCTGGAACCGATTAAGACTTCATATCACTGTTGCTACTTATATGCAGTACTCAGAACCCAAGTTCAGTTCATCTGACCAAGTGACACCAGATGGAAACCATTCTTTAAGTTGTATTTTCTTTATTTTATTATTCTTCTTGCTTAAGAATAGTGGTGGAAGAACCACTTTTAAAATTCTAATGTCAAACAAGGGAAACACATCCCCCAAGATTCAAATGAGCAGCTCCTTTGCAACGAAGAAGACTGCAGGCCACCAAGCTGTTGTCTTGTTGACTTGTTTATTTTTAATGATAAGCTTGTGCTATTATTGTCAACTTCTGGACTAATCTAAAGCTTTAGAATCACAGGAGAATGAAGGCTCCAAAGTCGAAGACAGCTCTTGCTGTGCAAGAGCATGCTGATCCGTCATGCAAGATCTGGTATATCTGCAAAGGAAATCTAATCTGTACAAGGTAAATCCAAACTTTCTGATTTGAATTTGACCTGTTTTCATCCTTGCAAACCATTTTTCCAGGTTTTATCTATATGGTCGGACTAATATATGGTCTCTTTTAATCAGCCAAATGAACTGATCAGCTACACCGTTTAGAATGTATAAACCAAAATTTGCAAGTTTCTACCATCCCAATTCATGACAAATTTAAACGTGTAAATTGATTTTTCGGTTAGCTGTTAGTTTTCAGTATTGTACTCGATGCATGTGTTGAGTTCAACCAATGATATTGCCTTCATCACAGTTCCAATTGCAGCCTTTCTTTCCCCTAATAACAAAGTCCTTGTTTTGATCATCCACATCCTCATCGTTACATTATCTTTTAGAGCAAACAACGAATTGGCTTATCCCCCTTGTGATGAAAATATAGGAATTCATCATAAATGGTGGCATCTATAACTCGCACATTCATGATTCTGCTTATTATTTTCTTTCTTTCAGTAATGGCCTCTTAGAAAGATAGTTATATTTCCAATAATATATAGTCTTTTTGTTGTAATAACAAACATTCATAAGATGCATCATTTTCCTTGACCAAGTTCCTTCCTCTTCTTTTCTCGAGGTGAATTTTCTCACAGAATTAAAAGGAAAGAATCATCTCGTGGACCAACTATTTTAAAAATTACTGCTACTGAAGAGCCATGAATTTCTTAATTTTATATTAAAACTGATTAATACTCGTCATATATTGCTCCGGTTTCCTGCTTCGTAAGCAGAAATCATGATATAGGGAATGTAATCCGAGGTACTAAGAGAGGATTAATGTGGTTTTCCTTGCACTATCATTAGAAAATGTCCTAATGTCATCATACATTTGGATCTTATTCGTAGGGATGCTTCTCTTGATGGGCCTATTATAACCCAATCACCAACAGGAACCCCGAATTCCATCTCAAGCCAATCTGAAATGCAGAGATCAAGGTTGTTGTTACATGAAGCACAGGGGAAGCCAGTGAATGTTTCAAGTCTTACACCTATGTTGCAAGATCTATTTTCACAAAGGTCAAGATCTGCAAATTTTACACCGTGCCCAGAGTTGACAGTGTCAGCTTTGCCTGATGAAGGACTCGCGGAATCATCGATATCTGGGAGCATAGAAGGCAGTGTTATTGATCCGTGGGATGATATTTCAAGGGGTTCAGAGTTTGCTGAAGCGTCTGGAAGAATGGCTTCATTGCCAGTGAAACCCCAGGATGTTGATAAAGAAGATGGGTCGCTCGTTTTACCTTCAGGGGAACATCTGTTTCGGTTTCCACAACATGACTTGGTATAGTTTGTTGTGTTTTTTTCTTATTACCTTCTCTGAAGAAATAATTAAATGATTAACAATTTTGCTTGCCATCATATACCTTACCTAGACTTGGTTGCTCTATTCATTTGAAGAGGATCTTTATGGGAATGGAGCTCAAGCAATTGATCTTTATCCCCTCTCCCCTTGAAAAGGGAACCAAACAGAGTTCTCAGTTGGAGTTCACATAAATTTTAGTGTAGGGTCTGCATCCAGAGCTCATACTATGTCAAGAGGCAATGTCCAATGAATTGCCATATAGGAATAGTTGTGATGGATGAACAAGCAAAATCAACCTTGTTCTAAAATGACACCCTAGCACAATAATTTTTTTAGTAAATAAGACGATGAAGTTTATGTAAAATTTTCTGTCTTTAGGAGGAAAACTTTCCTAAAATTTATTATTATATTGCAGCATGATCTTGGCGTCGACGAGGTCATGCATAAAAGGTTGCAAGCTGCCCTTAGTGAAGCTAAAGACTCTAAGCGTGAAGCATATGATGAGTTTTTCAAACGGCAGAAAGCTGAAAAAAGTTTAAACGACTCTATGCAGAAGGTAAGATCTTCCATTACTAAAGAAGCTTTCATCGGTCAACTCTATGAATTACATCTGTTGTCTGTCTAACAAACTTAAATTTTTTTTTTTTTTATCTATATGGCCTTCTTATAATTGGAGCCCACTAACAACAAAGTCATGCTTCTTTCAGAAATGATTTTCAAAGACATGTAGAATTTAAATTAAAGAGATCAAATGAAATAAAAATAATAGTCCTGTCATCTCACGCATGATTATGCAGGTCGGAGTAATTGAGATTTTGCACACCAGAGAGGTCAAACTAAGGAAAGAAATTGAAGAGACCCTAGAAAAAGAAAAAGTGGAACTTGTAACACTGAAACAACAGCGAGATGAAATCCATGAAGAACTCCGAAAAGCACGTCAAAAGATGGAAGAACTACAACCACAGATTTCTGATTCTGAGCAAACTCTCAAGGATGCTAGAGGAAAATTGTCCGAGGCATATAATCACCTCGATTCGATCCGACAAGTGCATGAGGTTATCTGTCAGGAGCGAGATGATGTGGTTAGAGAAAATGAAAAGCTGCATCAGAAGAAAGGAGGAGATGCAACAATCTGCACTCATAGAGCAGAAACCTTCTCAGAGTTTTCCCTTTTGGAGCTGGTGCAAGCGACTGAGAACTTTCATGAATCATCAAAGATTGGTGAAGGTGGATATGGATGTGTCTATAAAGGTTTCCTTCGCCACACAACAGTAGCAATAAAGAGGTTGGATCCTCGAGGCATGCAAGGAAAAATAGAATTTCAGCGGGAGGTAAATACTGTCCTATATTTTTTCATACATTTAAATACTACAAAGTGTTGTTTCCTAAATAGACATGACTTTTGTTTCTGTAGATGGATACTTTGAGTAATATAAGACATCCGAACCTTGTCACTCTCATAGGAGCATGCCCAGAAGCATTGGCTCTCGTTTATGAGTTTCTTCCTAATGGAAACTTGGAAGACCGACTTACTTGCATGGACAATTCTCCACCACTCACCTGGCAAGCCCGCATTCGCATTGCTGTGGAGATATGCTCTGCTCTTGTCTTCCTCCACTCCTGTAAACCTTCCAATATAGTTCATGGTGATCTTAAGCCTGCAAATATACTTTTTGATGAGAACTTTGTGAGCAAGCTTGGTGACTTTGGCATCTGGCGTTTGCTCATCCAGTCAATTAACAGCACCATCCTCTATCATTGCACACGACAGCCTAAGGGGACATTTGCTTATATGGACCCTGAATTGCTGACATCCAGAGAAATCACAGCAAAGTCCGATGTCTACTCCTTTGGAGTCATACTACTACGACTTGTGACGGGAAGGCCTGCACTTGGAATCAGCAGAGTAGTTCAGGAGGCATTGGATATGAAATGTTTGGATAAGATATTTGATGCTTCGGCGGGAGATTGGCCTTACGTGCAGGCCGAGAAGTTGGCAAAACTGGGTCTCAAGTGCTGTGAGACGAATACGAGGAACCGTCCGGATGCAAAAGAGGCATGGAGAATACTCGAGCCCTTGACGAAGTCTGTCTCATTTGTGAGCTTATCAACTTCATCAATTAGATTAGTCCCAGAAGACAGCAGCAGCATTCCATCTTACTTCATCTGTCCAATATTTAAGGTATGCTATGATGTATCTTTAGTTGTAGGCACTCTGATAATATATAATATTGTGCTTTTGTACAAGCCTTTCACAGATAAGAAATTTGACTACCATGGATCAAAGCTGCTATTATGGTTTGAATCGCATCAGTTTTTACTCCAAAATTCTTTGAACTTTGTACTCAAAATCTTTGTTCTCCTGAACGTGACGTGTCTCTTCTACTCTAAACGATAGTATGTATAGATTCATATCTTCTTAATTTGGTTAATTTTTTTGACATTTTGACACTCAGACACATACCTGTCTTAATGCAACTCTTCCCTCTTCACAGTTGAGTTTTCGTAAGATAATTCATTCGAGTCATAAGCATTTCTACCCAAGTGCCGAGCAGCACCTTCAACTATGTGCATTACGTCCTTTGTCTATCTACCGATTACTAAAAGTTGTAGAAGCATCTCTTGTGGTTACCATTTCAATTTGATTTCCTTCTTATGAATGATACTGCAGGAGATTATGAGGGATCCACAAATTGCAGCAGATGGCTTCACATATGAAGCCGAGGCTATTGAAGGATGGCTTCATGGTGGCCGAGACACATCGCCGATGACGAACCTCAGGCTTTCTCATCACGAGCTAATCCCCAATTACGGCCTTCGTTCTGCAATTCAAGCATGGCTTCAACAGCAAAACTGATACGGTTCCAGGAAAAAGAAATTAAAAAAAAAAAAAAAACTGAAGCCATCAGTTAGCTCTTTTAACCCCATAATTTCTCTGGCATCATTAAAGTTGAAGAAAAATGTTCATTGCTGGTACATAAAATGAGTTCTGATGTTTGTACATTTGTACCTCTTTCCAAACGTTGGCGTTTGAACTGAAGCAAAGATAGCAACAATGAGCCTTTCTTTTGTTTCTAATTTGTTCTAATATGAATGCTGTCCTCCTCTCATACTTCAAGCAGATCTTTTCATCTGCTTGTAAAGTCGAGCTACTTTTTGTCAATACAATGTCCATCCTTTTTCTTCTTGAATGTCTATCGCTTGATAGTACTTTGCCTGCTTATTTCATGAAGTTTTATCTCTCCATAAACCTAAAATGTTATTTTTTTGTCCGGTGAGGCTCTGTAAAAGTTCGTGAAAGAGATCTACGGGAAATGTTTTGCCTCTAACCCATGAGGAACAGAGTATGATACAGAGGAATGCAGAAAAAAAGATCACAAAGTATAATGAAAGCACTCTACTCGGAATTAAACGTGGCCGTGGGAGAAACTCCATGCACAGGGATCAGGTGGTCGGCATTCCAAAGAGCGATGGCCATGGCTTGATGGCTTGCGAGTTCGCAGCGGGACGACGGGGAATGCGCCGCAATCAGCGTCCCGTTAGTTCCTGTCTTATTAGGGGCGGATCAGGTGTTGAGTCCCGTTTAAATCACAGGCTTTAAAACCCAATCAGATCGTTCCATCTTTTTGTTAGGTGATTCTTACGGTCGAGATAGACCCGTCAAATCTTGCGGACGGCCAAAGTTTGTCCACGAATACAGAAAATGATTTGTACCCCAATTATATCTTTTCCGGTTTCGCGATGAGACTGTTTGCCTCCGCAAGAGCGAATCCGAGGAGAGAGAGGGGAGACCAACAAAGAGCTCTTTCGCCGAGGAGGTTCCCAGAGCACTCCGTCCGTGATCGATCTTCTGGTATCGATCAATATCACCGGATCTTGCTGTTCCTTCTTTCAATCTAAAAGAGCACAATCTCCTCGAATTTCGCCCATTTGTTCCTTCGTTTATCTTTCATTTTAGATGCAACGATGATCTGTGGTTACATGGAATCCTAATTACGCAATTCTTCATGATTTACCTTCAACGAAACCCTAATGCTTGCGGAATCCCTTGCAGAAGCCAGACTCTTGATCCTCAGCAAGAAACCCTAACCCTACTCCCTTGGAAGAAGCCTAGGCAATAAGGGAAGGATGTCCGGCCAAGGACAGAGATTGACTGTGGTCCCGACGGTGACGATGCTTGGGGTGATGAAGGCCCGGCTCGTCGGCGCTACCCGAGGCCACGCCCTTCTCAAGAAGAAGAGTGACGCCCTTACGGTGCAATTCCGCTCGATCTTGAAGAAAATTGTCTCCACCAAGGAATCCATGGGTGAGATCATGCGCAACTCCTCCTTTGCCCTCACCGAGGTCAAGTACGTTGCAGGAGACAATATCAAGCATGTGGTGCTTGAGTCCGTTAAATCTGCATCCCTCCGAGTTCGGTCCCGCCAGGAGAATGTTGCTGGCGTCAAGCTACCGCGCTTTGAACACTTTGTCGACCATG
Organism: Musa itinerans; assembly: GCA_001649415.1. Lineage (NCBI taxonomy): Eukaryota > Viridiplantae > Streptophyta > Magnoliopsida > Zingiberales > Musaceae > Musa > Musa itinerans. The sequence goes on along the minus strand of LVTN01000620.1, from coordinate 99,528 downwards.
GCGCCGGGGATGCCAAGTCGGACCTCACTGGTCTGGCACGCGGTGGCCAACAGATTCAGGCTTGTCGTGTGGCCTATGTCAAGGCAATAGAGGTCCTTGTCGAGCTTGCTTCCCTTCAGACCTCATTCCTTACCCTCGACGAGGCCATTAAGACTACCAACAGGAGGGTCAATGCACTTGAGAATGTTGTCAAGCCACGGCTTGAAAATACAATTAACTACATCAAGGCGGAGCTTGATGAACTTGAACGAGAAGATTTCTTCCGTCTTAAAAAGATCCAAGGGTACAAGAAACGTGAGATTGAACGGCAGCAACAGGCTGCAAAGAATTTTGCTGACGAACAATATGCAGAGAAGATCTCGCTGAAGAAGGGAATCTCAATAAATTCAGCTCACAACTTGCTCACTGTTGGTGCTGAGAAGGATGAAGATATAATCTTTTGATGCCATCTAAATCTTTAGCATCCTGCGGTTGGTATCACTAACTGTTATTTTAGATAATGCTTTTAATTTTCTCTTGTGGTTAGTAATCGATCTTTTGCATGACAAATCTGTATTGAAATATTTCTTTGGTTAGCTTCTAGTAATATTGGTTTTGTGTCTTTAACAATTCACAGATGTGCTAGACTACAACATACCATTATCTTCGTATATATAGAACTGAACAATTTTAATTGCAATCAGAATCTCCATCGGTTTGGCTTTTAGATTTTTCTAGTCTTTGTTGCATACGATGAGATGAAACTAAGTTAAATAAGACATTTATAATTGCTAAAATTGGAAAATTATTGAACCTATACAACATAGAGAGCTTGGAGAAGTTGACAGGTCTTACAATATAAAGTTATTGGGCTCATGATTAATGTTTTGGTTTAGGTTGGTTGGTTGCCAATATATTTGGCCAGTATTGTAAACTACAGCCCAAGAAAAAATGTGATCATATAACCACATTGAAATGGCGTATGTGCTCAATGGTTGCATGGAATATCAGAGTTCACACATGGACATGCAGCCGCATATGCTGTTTGCAAATGGAAGATGTAGCTGCATGTGGATTTTGTAGTCTCAAATGATACATCCTTCTTCCTCATTTTTCAAAATTGGTTTTACTATTACATCATTGTTATCATGCTATAACACATGGCTCATAGTAAAATCACCTGTAAGTTTTTTGAAATGTTCTCCATTCCTTTTTATTATCACTCAAATAGCTTATTAAGTGCTTATGATAAAATTTCAGGCTTGAATAGATTCATAGTTTGACAATAGATTATTATTACCTATCTACTATATAAAGTAGGTCCTACATGTAGATTTGGTATTAAGTTACATACTTCCGATTTATGATGTTTGGGTAACTAGAAAGGTAGCATAAGAAATTCTATTTGTTAACAATTAAGGTGTTTCTGATTGAGTATGAAATTAGGTATTGAGGCTTGATATTATATGAATATGACCAAAGGAGACTTAGAGATGCATCATGGGTGAATCAAAGAGGAAGATTTATTGCTATATAAACAATAAAATGTGGCATCATGGTTTACTATTTGTTTCTATGGTGTAAGAAGATCCATGTAGATTACCCTAAATAACTGGGACTTTACTATTTGTTTTTATGGCTGTACTTTCTGACAATAAATTTCTTTTTTTCAGAAATCTGCACAACTGTATATACTACTGCATGCACTATATGGAGAAGCTTCGAAAAATGCAGGATATGACCAAATTTTATGTTTATAGAGATTTAGTAAATAGCTAGGAATAAACACGGCATGTATCTTTTTTTGCATCTTTGGAGGGTATAAATTTAATTGCTAGGTGATTGATGTGTATGGACTAATGTCAGTATAAGCAATTATCTTGTCATAGCACTAAAGTTTATTAAGGATGATTTTTAATTAGAGCCTTAAAGTTTTAAATCAAATTCATGACTATAAGTTCAGCTTGAATCATTGGAGTAGTAACAACCAATTGAATTTGATATCAAGAAATTTGTACATTAACTTTGGTAGGAAATAGCAATCGAAACCTTAATCATAACAAATATTATTTTGGTTTTTGAACTAAAGGATGTAAGTTCTCCTTAAAGAATATAAGTGCCCACCACTGACACGAATTATGATAAAAATAATAAAATTAAGGAAACTCAACTTGTTTTCAGATAAATAAAACTTTGCTTCTTGTTTTTAATGGTTAATCAAGCCATCTCCTCAACGGAATTGGATAAAAGATAACAATTCATGATGTCTTTTTGGGTGGCAAAGAGGTGTCTGTTCGGTTACCTGGGTCCATGGAGATGGATGTTCTGTGATGCAGCCCAAGAGTTCAAACCATGGTTAAGTAGGTTTGAACTAGCTCTTTCTTATTTTCTAGGGACTTTTGGCCTTTTTTGCAATATGATGGTGACTGGACTAATTTGAATACTGGAAACAATGTAAATGTTTTCATCAAATAAAGTTAGAAAGAGGTGGTATTAAACATGTTTTATGTCTCTGTTTTCATGCATTTGCTTTTAGAAATCAGAATAAAGAGCAAAATCAACAAAGAGGAACTTAAACTGTGTTGTCTTGTTGTGTACCTATCTTCTGGTGCCAGACTACATCTATCGAGTTCTTTATTGAAATTTTGTGTTTCAATGCCTATTGACCTGTAAGGTGGGAATTCGATGAGAGTTATCTTTGACAAGCTTATCAAGGTATTTTGTTGAAAATATCTATTACATTTTGAGCTAACGCAATCTGGAACATGTCGTGTGAAGTTGCCATTACTATGATATTTAATAAATCACCAGCAAATATTGAGCAGAACTATGGTAATGAATTTGCTTGATCATGTTTGTTAAGTTATGAGTTGGGTACTGTCTTCTGGTATTGGTACGTGAACTATGATCACCCTGACTCAATCTTTTGGGCATAGTACGAGTCCAATTGCAGGACATAGCAGAAACACTCTTTTGGGCAATGCTGTTGCTAATTATCCCAGGAGGTCAACTGGTCCAGAAACATTCTCTTGCCACCCTAATTCGATGTCCTTACCTTCCATAAGTGAGAGTATGATAAGTTTGTGCTCTTTCAGTAGGAATCAGGGTCTTTTCTACTTTTGGAATTATATACCATGATATTCATGGAATTGAAAGATCTAATGTTTTATACTTTTGGTTCAACGAGCAATAAAAAAAAATATCTTAATGGTAAACTTCTAGAGTTCATATTAATAATTGTTATGGAATTTGAATATCTGGACTCTGAAGCAAAGACAACTATGCATCGGCCCTTGCTGCTGCAAGCTGCAAAGCCTGCTGAAACAACCTCACATCAGATATGTTTAGACTCTAGACTTTGAAGGATATCTATTAGAGATTTTTAACATATTTGCTATAGGTATTACTGTCTAATATCATCTCAGTCTAAAATCTTTCTTAGCTTATTGGGTTGATCTAAGTGAGCACCAATTCATCAGTCTGGTTGTGGACCATGAAGGATGGATTGGTCTCATGCAGTTATGGATTCCTCTGATTTAAGAAGTGCCAGTTGGACAATATAAGTCCTAATTTCATATATGTGTAGATGAACATGTAGTTGCTGGTATAATCTGCATTTTATTTTTAATCTTGACTGAAAAATGTTCCGTACAGCATTAACCATGGTGCTGGATTATTATCCATGGATAACTGCAGTGAGCTACCCACTGTTTTTTAGGTTGCCCAACAAGCATACTCTTCGAAAGTTGGTATAAGTGACGCTAGGATTCAGGGCATTGATGATCAGGCTCTCCTACCAATTTCATTGGGTCATCCTTGGCTCGCCTACCAATGATCACTTATCATGAGATTTAAATTTAATAACCATTTGCATCAAGATGCTTGTGGATGTCACATAGTTATTGTGCAAATCAGAGTTTCTAGTTGACCTTTCTTTTTATATTGATAGTATTTGTTGTTTTTTTTCAATCTTTTGAGTTTAGCAGTACTTTTGATCATCCATTTCAATGGAGATTTAGAATAAACCTATTTGCAGATCTAACTTCTAGGAGTTTCATTTTAGTTTAATGTTGCTTATCTATTGGCTTCTGTCTACTTATTATGTTCCTTTTATTTTCCCCCGCTTTGTCATACTTCTTATGCAAGTAAAATAAGGCATAATATTACTTTCTAAAGAATTAAGGCAACATCAACTACATCTCTCTCTCTCTCTCTCTCAACTGCATCTGTTATTTTCACTAGAATCAAAACTTCTTGCCAAAGTACCAAGTGTCTCCCTCCTTTGCCATTATTGGATCATCATCAGCTAAGCTTCCAAAGCAAGCTTGGTTTTTGAAATTTGGAGAATGTCTATTTTTTGGGTTTGCAATGTATAGGTTCTACTGTCTAGAGTTTTGCTAAGGATGAAGTGAAAGATAAATTTTAATTACTAATAACTCCCATGAGACATGACTTCGCAGCTGGACTGTTTTTACAATGATTATGTACATATAAGCATTATGGATTTTCCGAGTGAAGTTGGTTTACACAAACAGGGAAAGTTACATAATTGTACCTGCTTTTTTTTTTTGTTCCGCATTTGAGCTTAGACTACTTAAACTGATTTCATTCTACTTTTTAGTTTTGCAATGTTATCAGTGCTTTCATGCTTATTCTCTTAATCTGGAATTTCAGAGTTTGTTGTTTGATGAGTTATTGTTTTAGTAATTTTAGCTATATGTTATATAGAATGACACTGTGATGGTCACCATTCTATTTGGCCAACTAATGCAACTTTTGCATTTTTGTACAGTGACTGGATGTCACACTACGTGAGGACGCTCACAGCAGCAGTATCCATGGAGATTTTCCCCTACTATTTGTGGCATACGGTTCAATTACAATGGGTGTGAATTTATTACAAAACCTACGTTTGAGGAATCTTATCAGATATTATGGATAGATCTAATAAATAAATCACTGTACTTTCTTGAGTAGTGTATGATGTAGCATGCTTCTATGTTAAAGATTTTACACTCTGCACAGTTCATATCGATCAATTTGAAGTTGAAAGTGTTCCTTTTTTCTTTAGTTACAACAATCTTTGTTGCTTAGATTGCATTTTCATCAGTATAGAAAGAAATCCAAGTCATGTAAAGAAGCTTATATTACTCATCCCCCGTTCTTAGATAATGTTGCTCTGGTCATGCAAGTAAGTTTTGCGATTTTAAATCTTCCATCACGTTTGTGATGCAAGTTTTGCATGCTAAAATTTTTTTTATAACCATTGTTTGCAGGCTATCAGCGGTGATGGGAACTAATATTTCATGTGGGTGAGATAAAACTCAGCCTGCAAGTTTGGGCTACTGCTTGATTCGGATTTCGATGCGTTTATGATCAATGAGATAGCATTGATTTAAGTAGGACATCGAGCCATATACATAACATGTGCCAAACTTAATGTGTCTACCTGTTGCTAGTTTTTCTTATCGCTAACAGATCTCGGATGTCGATCCCATTATGATTTAGTTGCCACTGATTTCAACAATTTCATAAATCCAGATATCGATCACCTGCAATTGGATGAATAGTTGTGAGATGTGTCGATAGTTCTTATCGTTCTTACTCATCCGATAAAACTATTGAGAATCCTCATCTAGAAACGTTCGACTACTATAACAGATACCGAACTCTCTAAGCTCACGTCTACGGATATCAATGACCAAGACTTCTTGACACCTATACTCATCATCTGCCCCATCGTGCGTTTGTTTATACCATAGATAATACAATATACATACATGTATATTATATATATATATATATATATATATATATATATATATATATATATGTGTGTGTGTGTATATATATATATACACATGTATATATATAAACATATGTATCTGTATATAAATACATATACATACGTATATGTATACATATATATACATATGTATATATATGTATATAATCCCGCCCGTCTCGCCCAGTTCGTCTCCTTCGAGAATTCTCCATCGACAACCGCATTTCTAGGGTTTCCACCGCCCTCGTCTCCCCCGCGACGCCTCCTTCCGATCTCCCCGATTCCCCGTTGGCCGAGCCCTCCTCTTACCGGTGCCGATCTCTTGAATCCGCATCGAAGTCTCGCCCTCTGCCCGCTTTGTTTCACATTGATCGTTCCTGCGGCGATCCGAGATCTCGCGGTTCGGAGGCGTTGCGGCTTCTCTCCCAAGTTGGATCGTTATTGATCTCCTACAACTATCGTCTTTAGTTTCTGACCTTGGTGAGTTTGTCCTTGGTTTCATCGTTTTGGTTTCTTTTACATTGGAGCTGAACTCCGAATGGTTAGCCTGGTGTCGAACGTCAAGACGTTTGATTTGTTATTACGACATGATATGTAATATTGGGTTCATGTATTGGTACCAGATCAGGGCCCTAATTTGTGATTTGTGCACCAGTTGATGTCTTTTTGGATGCATATCCGATGTTAGCTCGGTTTCAGTTTCATGTTGTGCAGTGCCAATGATTGCTTTCGATAATTATGTATAAAATGTCGTGTAATTGGCAATAAATTTCGGAATCTAAGTGCTTTTGGAGGTTGATATTTAGGTAATTATTTGGGAAGCAGGTTTTTCTTTGGAGATTCTAGATTTGATTGCATTGACACATGTAATGCAACAGTTCCACAATCATGATTGTTATCCCTGTTACACTCCTTGCTAATTGAAATAATTAACAATTTTCTAATTAACCTTATAACCTTTTCATGGCTGCATAATTGGTTAAAGTCTTAAGCTAATTTTTCATTGATAAAAGAATGTCTTATCAAATGACAACTTATGTAGTATTTTTAGATTAGATTTTGAAGCAAATTTGACACTTCTTCAATAAAGTTGACGTGTCTGTCAGTTAAGAATATCGAGAGACGTATTAATTATATAGCTTACATTCAAGTAACTTGTTATGTATTCAGATAACATGTACTGTATGCAAACTGTGAAGTGCATACATTTTCATTCTGTATGGTAGACAGGGTACGTCATTATGGCATTTAGTGGAGAATGGGCACTAGGTAAGAAGAGAAATAACACTCATGACAAATTAAGAAAGTGGTAGAGGACATTATTATGATCTGGAATTAAGTAAATAATCCATTTGTTGTTCTCTTACATCTTTCTCTTGCTACATAATTTGGATATTAGATAGTAACAAGATTACCTACCTAGAAGTTTGTTATCTAAGTTGTAGATTGTGTTTTGAGCCTAAATCTGGAAAGATATTTTAGGTTGGGAAGAAGATGAGAAATGCAGAGATCTCCATGTCACAGTACTTTTGCTTCTTCTTTTTTTTTTCCTTTTTCTTGTTCCTTCTTTCTCCATGATGCAACTTGCAAATACTTGTGAACTTATGTCAGCACACTCATCTGAGATGCTAGATGTTATTGTCTCAGTGGAGTTGGAAAAGGCACACTCATCCGAGATCCTTTCTCAGCATTATCTGGCAGTTGTAAGGCAACAACTACTGCTTCTGTTGGTTTAACTAAAGCCACTGCAACTGATGTGGGCATTGGTTGTATGCGGCCATTTAGTTAGCTAGTTGCCTAGATCGAGATAGCAGCATATGGTCCTTTAGCTGTCTGTCTAGTGCCTGTGTTATCTAAAATATTGTCAACAATATCAACAATCAGAAATTGTTGATTCATATATTCGTTTGTTGTATATTATATTATTTCTTTTTGTCTAAAACATCTGATAATTCTTGACAGTTGTGTCTAGTTCAATGAATGGATGCTTGATACTTTAGCAGGGTTTATCTGGTAATGCTTATTGTGATAACAAGTACTTATTAGACGAAAAAAGAATTAAAATGTTCTTTTGATACATCTGTGATCTTGGAGCTCTGCTTGTGTATATCAATGTGCTATTATATTCTGTTTGCAACATAGCTACTGCAAGTTTTAGAACCATTTCATTGTTAATTATACTTGGTCTTGTAGCTCCTTTCTTGTGGTTAGCCATTGCAACTTGCCAACTAGTTTGTATTAAAGCACTGACAGCAGTACCTCTTTGTCGAGTAAGCAATAGTTTAATTAGATTTCTTTCTGATTTTCTCAGGGGCTGATCATTCTTTTATTCATCTGACATGCCTCGTTGTGTTTTCTGATATAGTTCTTGGATGTCACATTGATTTATGTTTGTGTATTCTTTAAAAACAGAAACTAAGCATATATCTTGCAAAGGTTGAACTTCTTTTTGCTAAATCAAGAGCTTGTGGCGGATTTGGGGAGATGAAACCAGGCAAGGAAGGGCAGGACTCCCTGAACAACATCATTAGACAAGCAATTGATAAAGAAACACTTATTTCAGTCTGTAGAACTGGTGATAATCCTGTTCACTGGATTCATTTACTCCAATGCTCTAGACCAGTAGGAAAGCAGTAATTTTTCTAAAGATTAATTGTTGGACAATTTTGTAGGAGGAAAGGATAGCATTCTTGAACTTTTCAAAGGTGAGACTGCTGGCATGAGTGAGGCTAAGGAAGATAGTTGTTCTTCAAAGGATAGTGGCAGCACTATCAAGGGGACTAAAACCTCATCTGAACAGATGCAAGCACTCAAAATTCCTGAAGCTGTTCTAGCCTTTGCTCAAGCTGCTGCAAGGGCAAACGGTGAGCCTGAAAAATGTATGTCAAGTCTCTAAAGAAGGTATTTGGATATAACTAGCGATAGGTTATAATTCTTGCTAAATCAAAGTGGGTTTGTTCATGGAGTTAATAGATGAACCCTATTTTAATTTGCCAGATCTTCCGGGATGGCCTTTGTTCTCACCAGCTAAGGTGCAATTGCAGAAATGTGAAAAGTGTTCTCGAGAGTTTTGCTCTATGATAAATTATAGAAGACACATACTTGTGCATAGGCGTACCTTAAAGATTGATAAGGTCTTATTCTCCACCCTATCTCCCTTTCGCAACATGGCCTTCATTAACAAAATCTCCTTTTAAAGCATTATTATTGTCTTTAACCTGAACATGGATGCCTATAATAATAACTAATCGTTTGTTCTTTTGGAATTAAACTACTTGTAAAATTCCAAAAAGAAATCAGTATGTCTTTCTGTTCTTGTTCTTCGAGCATTTGTGGAAGTTATGATTAAATTAAGTTGTCATCTGCAAATAGTTCACAATTCCATTTTCCCCTATTCTTTGGTCATTTGCATTATTGCCTGGAGTCCTATACTATCTATATATATGTCCACAGGTTTTCTATCAAAAGAATCCAGCTAAAAGGTATTGCATGAACCATTTGTTTATCTATCATTATTCTTTTCTGACTGAGTTTTATGAACATACCAGAATTGAGCATGTAATTGATCATATGAACTTCCTTGGAACAATTTGTTCTTTCACAGTATCATAATAAGATATCATTTCTGTTATTTATTTTTTAAAACTTTTACCTTCTGCATATGGTTTTTCTTGTTTATGGGTGGTAACAATTTTGTAGGATTTTCCAAGGAACAGGGAGTATTTGGGTGCCTTCTGGGATAAGGTAATATTTTGCTTGAATTTGGAATATAAACTGTAAATATGGCTAAGCAAGTTGAAGCATAATATCGAACTTTCACTGAAGACACCTATTCATACGAGCAGTTGGACTTGGAATTGGTCTTGGATCTTGCTCAGTTATCAGCCATATGCAACTGTTGTTTAGTTTGCTCCTTTTTTCTCTCAGACACTAATTCTTCTTTGCATGTTGTAATTTCAGCTATCTTCGGATAAGGCCGAAGAAATTCTTTCTTTCACAAACATGTCCATAGAGGTGATGTTTTCACTTCAACCTTTAGAAAAGAACAAAAATTAATTAAAATGTTTTTCTTGTTTTTTGTCTACATAAACCTTTAGTAGAGGTGCATAGATGTATAAGTCCAACAGAGTTTTCACTTGGACGCTGTCATCCAAAAAAATGAATGTCAGACCATCTAGACTCGTACTCTCAGCAGATTAAATAATAATTTAAAGGTCCTTTCTATGGAATTTTTTAATGATAAATAAATGGATATATAAATCTAAATTGTGAAAGACGTGATTGGATTAGTTGTAATCTTATTCTTTATAAAAGTGACTACATCAAAATCATCCTTTCCAAATTTCCACTGTGAGAATTTAGCAGCAGGGTTTGACAAGCAAACCCTATCACTTTCCACAACAAAAAAGGAAATAAAAGTTAAATAAATAAAATCAATTACATAACAAAAAAAATCTCCTTCTCCCCTTTTGCACCTACTGAGATGCACATTAGTTTATTCCATAGTCACTTTAAATGAACTCTATTGGGCATCATCATCTGTGTCATTTTGGAAAATTGAGAAGATGCATGCTGATAATGCACTGACTTTCTTGAGAGGACTCTGATAAACAGCACATTTTCAGGAGGTTAGCGGTGCTTCAATCATAAGGGTATTGTCGTTATGGATTGGAAAGCCATTCTTTCATTCTCTACCGCAAACATATGCAAAGGCTGGATCTGCTTTACTGGTAATGGGCATAATCTACTTATAGCAGGCTCTCTATGCATTTTTATCTTCATGTCACAAGTATCATTATTGAACTGAGGATTTTGCAGGATGTGATCCAAGCAAGGCCTGCCAGCTCACCGATATGCTCCAAGAAACTCTTTAGTTTCCTTGATGATGCAAGTGAAAATACTTTTTTGTGCACTGGCACAGCTGTGTCCTTGCAGAAGTTTGTGTTTGACGGTGAAGTATCAAAGATTGCACTGGAAATGAAAAACCTCATTGCTTGTATTAGTTTCTTGCTTGAGCAGAAACTGGTATGGTGAAGTCCTCCATATTTTCATGTTTTATTATCGTTTTACTTGTTGTGAGGAAGAAGAAAAGTCTTGACCAAATTGATCCAATTTACAGGTCAAATCATGGGTTGCTGACAAGGACGCTGAAGCTTTAAGATGCCACAAGTTGCTCATGGAGGAAGAGGAAGCTGCTCAGAGAAGGTACTCGGGTGATTTAACATGTGACTGAAGCAACATTGTTATAGTGATCTTATATATCTGATTAAACAAAAAAAATGTTGGGTAGATTTTTTTGATCTGATTTGACTTTCTTATTTTGTTAATTATTAATTTTTGTGTCGATTCATGAAGATGCCTTTCTAGGTTATAATGCATTTTCTAACAGACCATTACCAAAGGTTTGCATTAATCATTATTTTTGAAGTTCATGGTGAAAGGGTGATAATTTAGTCACCTTTTCTAAAGATTGGAGTCCTACCTTCATTTCTTGTTTTATTAATCATTTAATCAGCAATTTTGTGGTTCAGATAACATGTAGTTCTTGCCTGTGGCAGCTTCACTACAATTGAACTCTTTGTGCACATGCCAGGTTCAGAGGTTAAAGAAAAAGGATGAAAAATGCATATGCTTGCTTCCTGTCTGTTCTTTGTAAAAAAAAATTAATAATGCTGCAAAGAAGAGTTTCAAGTATTTCATTGACATATGAAGTTTTGTAGTACCCCAGAGTCTTTGATCATTAGTTTTCTTATAAAATATTTATGGGTGAAAATTTGTGCTAGAAGGCCCTGCTTTAAGGTAACTCGCTTAGCGTTTCTACAATTAACTCAACACATCAAATCAAGCTATTACTAGATGCAGAATAATTTGGAATTATGACTGAGAAGAGTTTGTAAAATTGGAGTATTGTAAATCAGCTTTACTTTCTGTCAGCCTTGAAGTGCTCCCAATACCTTGGTCGACCCTCTAACATTCCTGAATGATTGCACCCTGGTAAAATGGTCATATGAAACTTGATAGTTTGTGAATTTAAGAAGTCACTCAAATGATTCTGTTTATAGAAACAGCTAATTGGATTTGAATATCTTTCACAATTTAATTTAACAATCATATTTGCACTTCAAGGTCATGTTTTCAGCTGTTGTGGAATTGAGTATTACCGTAATTCAATCTGGAAGTAATCATGGTTGCATTATAAAGGTGTTTTGGATAGTCCCTGACAATGTTTGGCTTGTATCCGTCTGTGACTATCTGTGCGGACCATGTTAATTATGTAACTAATGCAGGCAATTTAGATTCAAATTAACATTGTTACTTTCTCACTATCACTGGTATCAAATGCTGTTTTTTCATGCCAGCCAGTAGACCAACCTTTGCCTGGCAGATGGTATATCATATCCTGACTCATAAATGCTGATTCGTTATGGCATATATCAGTGATGTAATGAAAACTATAAACTTTGTGTTGATAACAGTTGGAACCAGTTAGCTCATGATTTTAGAGTACTAGGAAGCAACCATGTTGTGAATTTAAGTGTGTTCTGTATGTACCCTTTGGTTAAGTTTATTGTAGAATCACATACTAATAGTGATAATAGTTTCTTTTTTGTTTTTTAAATTTTTCTGTAGATATATTTGTTTTTTTTTTCTGTGGCTATCTAATAATCATGAGAAAGGATATCATTCATGGTTGCAGAGTACCTAGGTTTGATCTTGTCTTTTTCTTGATGAAAAATTGACTTGTTGATTACAGGCAAGCTGAACTTCTGGAAAGGAAAAGATTGAAGAAACTTAGGCAGAAAGAACAGAAAACAAAGGACTCAATTGGTGTAGAAAATAGGATCAGTTCAATTAGAAGTACAGACGGCAAAACTGAATTCCCTGGGAGATCAAGTTCAAGGACTTCATCTCATTCAGATTCGTATACCCCAGCAATATTAGAAAACCAAGTCCATCATTTTACTCCATCATTGGACCCTGTTATGGCTACCGACTTCAGGATGCACGTGGATACCGAGGTTGCTGTTCAGCATATTGATCAAAATCAGATGAATGACAAACATCCTATTTCCACGCAGCATTTACTCTCCAAACCGAAAAAAACCATTAAAAATGGTTTTGGTACATTTCAGGTCCCTGCTGCAAAATTTTCAGGTCCAAAAAAAAATGGTCTCTACAAGGACACAAAGGCCGCTTCATCAACCACTGGTTATAAGATTTGGACCCAGAAAAATAAACGAGAGGAGGTGCCATATGACAGAATGGACAAGATTCATCCAGATCATTCGGTTTATGTTGATGGTTCCAAGGTTATAATTGGTTCAATATGTGTAGCACTTGGAAGCAGTGATAGATCTAAATCTTCTCAAGGGAAGCTGGTCAAGCCTTGTACTAAACACAACAATGTCAAATCTTCAACAGGAATGCTGTGGAAACCCGTGGGATGCCATGAAAGTGGGTATGAATTGACAACTAGATCTGATATGAAGGACTGTAACTTGGATGTGTCTTTGGCCAAAAATTCTGACCAAGTATCTCCCAGCGAGACCCATCTTGCTTTAGTTGAGAAGAGAGACAGCATTCCTGGGGCACATCAGGACTCTTTGGCAGCCCAAACAAGTGCAGGGCCATTGTTGTTCTCAAGCAAAATTGCAGAGGCTTTTCTCACAGAGAGTAAGAATTTTCTCTCATTAATGTCCCTCCTTTCTGATGAAGTATGTGATCCCTACCCTCTTTAACTTAATCTCTGTGAACAAGTGAACTGAACCATACCTGTTGTACAGCAATGTTGAGTGAAAAAAATAAAGAGTCTCTTTTTTATGCATGGTGATCAACTAGGTGTGCATTGTTTTGTATTGATCATAGTGGTACGAATCTGATAAGCTTATAATATTACGCAGGATGGAAGGAGGCCATTGCTGCGGATCATGTGAAGCTAGTTCTACCATCTGAAACTGAAGCATATGATAGCTGCGATAATCCCCAAGATGATTGCTCTGAAGAGAGGCCACATTCTTATGATTGCCTTGGACATGGCAAATTTGGTAGCGGAGAAAAAGGGCGGGTGCCTGGAGTGGATTTGATCGAATCTTCATCCAAGCCTAAATTTAGAACAAAGCCCGACAAAAATTACAAACTAAAATATGTTGCGAAGCAACGGAGTACTGCTTTAGGTGAGTAGATTGAGGTGGAATAATGGGTACAGTTTCAATGTAAGATGCGGTCTATACACAGAGGCACCAGTTTTAGCAGAGGTCTTCTGTTATTTTATGTCCCTTGGGCAGAAGTAATTGGAAATGTTTGTCTAAACTTTCAAGGCTTCTCTCCTTTGTTTTCCGGCAGACTGGTAGTCTGTAGGAGCAGTTTAATGTTGTAATAATCTGCTCCCATTGTTCTCCTGTTCAGTTTGTTCCAAATGTCAATTTCTAGATTCTCTCAGCTTTCCCATCATAGTGCAATGGTCGAATTTGTTTGTACGCCTTTTTCTCCTCTTTTTCGTTTTTTTTTTTTTTTTTTTAATTTTACATGGCATGATTTATCAATGATGCCACATGGCAGAGCATCTTGTTGTCGTTTGGCAACCATCTATTATATATTATAAAATGGTCGGGTTATCAGAGGCCGAAGGTTTGCCTTTGCCAGAGGTCCCTCGCCTGCCCTACAAACCCAACCCGAAAGAGGAAGATTCATATTAATGTTCGTTCGGAGGTTACCTCCTCCTCGTTAGGCGTTTGTAATAATTTTTCTTCGTCGAAACATCATCGTAACTGTGTGCGCAACCAGGAAACGTGCTTGTTGGGGCCCTTATGCTCGACACGTGGCACGACCGTAAAAGTCTTATTAGGGCAACACGTGGGCGAAGGGCGGTGTGGAAATGTTTGTTTTAATCGTAGAGTGGTGGTTGTGTGTGTGGTTTTGTTTCGCGGCCAGCAAAGAACCTTTGGGCTGTTTCTTCAATCCGTAGGAGGAGGAGGAATACCTGCCTCGGCAATATGCTGCTGACATTTCAATGTCATCTCCACCTTCTTTTCTTGTCTGCAAGTGAATGGTCCAAAGAATCTATTGAGAGAGAACAAATAGTTTACTTAATCTAAATCATCGACCTGCAATAATTGTTTGTTTATCATTGTAACAATAACTATTATTATTCTTCTTCTTTGGTAATAATGCAATAATGCAATCCTTTACGACGTGACGCAGGTAATAATGCAATCCTTTACGACGTGACGCAGGTTAATCAACGCGAGATGAAGAATCAAACATGGCGATCATGGTACCATTTGTCTGATATCAATCGAACGTTCTTGTTGATCGAATCAACCATCAATTCCACGAGGAAGCCACGACACGACTCTTTATCATCTGCACCGCCAAATACACTAGTGTCTTTTACTACGGCCAAACATTGCTATCAGTGGCAACTGTGATATGTGGGGAGGTTGAGTGTGACATGAAGAAGTGGTAGGAATCCTATTTCACGTCCACAATAT
>LVTN01000620.1:51352-84153 GCA_001649415.1 Musa itinerans | reverse complement strand
TATATATATATATATATATATATATTCAAAGTATTTTTTAAAAAAAATATAAATAATTATTTATTCTTTGCTCCGATCGATCTTGTTGTTGCTACCCCTATGCAGCAAGCTATGGCAATGATCTTGTCAAACCATTCCTTATGCATAAGACCCAAGGTATGTAATTTCGATGTGTACCACCCGTACCGGGCGGTACGTACCGGTCCGACAGGTTATCGGTACGCGGACCGCCCGGTACCGGGTGGTACGACCGGTACAGTGCTACAGTGCACTGTAGCAATGCACTATAGTACTACAGCAGTACAAACAGTGCACGGCAGCAGTCAAACAGTGCACTGCTACAGTGTAGCAGTGTACTATAGCACTGTAGCACTGCTACAGTGTACGGTACACCTGGGTGTACCGTTCGGTACACCCATACCGTACTGTACCGAGTCCAGATCGAAACTCCAGTACGGTATGATTTTGCGAACCTTAATAAGACCTATAAGTGAGGACGATAAAAGCTATTAGTGCTATACCTCTTTTTTCCTGGCACGAGAATTGTCTCTACCTTCGTGAACCTCATCAAATCCTTTTTTGCTTATGTATAATAAGGGTCATCATCATTGTGTCCCTTTCTTCCCCGCACAAGAGTGAGACAAGTCTAACATGATTTACAAAGATAATGATAAGACTAACTAGATAAAAGGAGAAAGAGAGAGAGAAAAATAAATTGATTATGAGATGATCCATGAAATTTTTTAAAACTTGAAACATTATCCAAGAATTTATCAAAATAATTTTAAAAAAATCACCTATATAAATAATTAATCCGATAATTTGAATTAAATTTTGGAATTTAAAATATAAATCATTATGGCGACAACCAACGTGGCATCCGTAGCCGTTGTCTGCGAATCCCAACTTTAAACGCACGTCCTCCCTGGGTTCCGCAAGACGGCAACGGTCGTCTCTCACTGGGAAGCGCTTCCGACGCAGCGAAGTTTCGTTCATCATCCCTGCTTTTGTCGTTGTCCTCCCTCCTCCTCAGCTCACCCACGGGAAGACGAAGAAGCGGTAAAGAGGAACTCAAACCTGCTTCGCCTCGAGCCGAGCGTCGGGAAAAGCTTTTGCCATTCTTAACCTCGACGTAGCCGAGCTGCTTTACGGAGCAGGTCAAAAAGCAAAAGCAGATAGATGGTAAAGAAAGAAGCCTCGAGGCCACGATTGCACGCCATCAGGGAATCATCCCCATCTATCTTATTAGCACTGTACTCCATCTCCGATTAGTCTCGTGGCGAGACAGCACAACCCATCTGCTACCACGCCACCCCGCCTCTCCGCCTATAAAGCCCCACCAATACACTGATTCCTCCACTCGAGGAGTCTCTCGTGCTTGCCTTTACCACAAGCAAAAAGGAAGATGGAAGGGAAAGAGGAAGATGTGAGGCTGGGAGCAAACAAGTTCTCGGAGAGGCAGCCGATAGGAACGGCAGCCCAGAGCGACAAGGACTACAAGGAACCGCCACCGGCTCCCTTGTTCGAGCCCGGGGAGCTCACCTCTTGGTCCTTCTACAGGGCTGGGATAGCGGAGTTCATGGCTACCTTCCTCTTCCTCTACATCACCATCCTCACGGTCATGGGCGTGGTCAAGTCCAACAGCAAGTGCTCCACGGTGGGTATCCAAGGGATTGCCTGGGCCTTCGGTGGCATGATCTTTGCCTTGGTCTACTGTACCGCCGGAATCTCTGGTAAGGGATCTGCTTTCCCTTCCATTTGGGTCTCTGAAACCTTTTGGTCGACTCACTTCTGCTAAATCGTCAGGTGGCCACATCAACCCCGCGGTGACCTTCGGGCTGTTCCTGGCGAGGAAGCTGTCGCTGACCAGGGCTCTGTTCTACGTGGTGATGCAGTGCCTGGGCGCCATCTGCGGTGCCGGTGTGGTCAAGGGGTACCAGAAGGGGCTCTATGAGAGCAACGGTGGCGGAGCTAACGTCGTGGCTCCTGGCTACACCAAGGGTGATGGCCTGGGTGCTGAGATCGTCGGCACCTTCATCCTCGTCTACACTGTTTTCTCTGCTACTGACGCCAAAAGAAACGCCAGGGACTCTCATGTTCCCGTGAGTACATGTCCAAGTTCTTGATGTTGACCATGATTGATCTGATCTAACAAGTGTTACGGATCTGTGCAGATTTTGGCTCCCCTCCCCATTGGGTTTGCCGTGTTCCTTGTCCACCTGGCTACCATCCCCATCACCGGCACCGGCATCAACCCTGCCAGAAGCCTTGGGGCTGCCATCATCTACAACAAGAAGCATGCCTGGGATGATCATGTAAGTGTGTCTGTGGAACCCTCACAAGCCTCAGATGGCACTACTTACAAACTGTCCTGTTTCCTTGTCTCAGTGGATCTTTTGGGTTGGACCCTTCATTGGAGCTGCTCTTGCTGCCATCTACCACCAGATAGTCATCAGGGCGATCCCATTCAAGAGCAGGCCTTGAGAGAGCCTTCATCTCCTCTCACGATCACCTGTCTCATGATCCTGTGTGCCTTTCTTTCATCATGGCTTGTTTCTGGCTTGGAGTGTGTTCCAGAACTGTGATTTGCACAGCACTGTGGTTGTCGATCAAGAGTGTAAATTAAGTACTGATGCATGTCGTTGTCTCTCTCAATCTAAGTATGTGGTGTTTGCCAGCTTCCGAAACATATTCTCTTGTTGGGAAACCTTATCTCTTTGCATCTATTTATTAACATCTTCATCTTATCACACCAAAGTTGGAGTGAAATAAAGTAATGGAAAACAAGGGAAGGACGGAAGTAAAAGAAAGATCCAGCAAGTGGCATACTCTCAAAGCAATGATGGTGGCCGGTGGTGGCACAGATGGACGATGATGGTGGGTGATGGGGAGAACCTTTAGGTGGGATGTGATGGCAGCGGCGTGGTCGGCCAACTGCTACATGGGGGCTGCTGCTAAAGGTGTGGTTCTGGCAGCCTGGTTTTCCCATGCGTCCAAAGCGGTGCCTCCATGTTCCTTTTGGCAAAGCAGACGGGTTTTGGTGGGATGAGGCCATGCACGAAGAAGATGCTTCTGCGTGCAACCGAAAGCTTTGGGACTTGGGATTCCTCAGGGCACGGTCTTTGGCGACGAGGATGACCTGCCACACCTGTGTTCTATGCCTCTTCGTCTGCTCTTTGAGACACCCCACCCACTGTTCTTCACGTTCTTCTCCACAGGACAGACACCTGCAAGATTTTCTACATGATTGTTTGAAAAAGAAAGCATTTATTTGCATGTAGACCAGAGAACATAAATATATATATATATATATATATATATATATTTATGTCAGATAAATTTAAAAAATAATTATAATATTTTAATTATATTTTGAATGATGACAAACGACGAAGTGAACATTCACGAGAAAAAAGACAAGAGATGAGACGATGGTGTAGATATCAATACTCTACATATACATTAGTGCCAATAAAATTGTCAAGTGACGTTAACTCAAATGCATAGCATTGACATTTATATCGTCGCTCTCTCTCATCATCTATAGTAGTTACTCATGGCTCTCAATAACATTATTGTTCATCATCATTGAAAATATAATTGAGATATTGAAATTATCGTTTTATCATTTATTTTCGCACTTCCATCAATAAAACTAATGACATTAGGGTAAATTGAGTTAAATATTTTACTTTCATAATTATAGAGATTCTAATATAAATTTTATAGATCTAAATATTGGGATGCTAAAAAGAACTAATTAGAAGGGATAGTATTTAATTAGCCTTTTTTGTTAGAATTAAAATTTTCTTATGTTCTAACTCAAATGTCCATTAGATTAGTTTAGTTTGATCCACTATCTTAATATGATACATTATTGCACTAATTGTAATGTTAGACATTTTGTCCTTCTTAATATTTTTTTCTTACCATAATTATAAAAGTCATAGGTTCACAATTTTGTCTTTAAAAAAAAAATCGTATAATATTCTGTGCTATCTTTCGAACCCTCTAAACTCATTTATGAACGTAAATTTATAAAAAAATAAAAACCTATTTTAGGTAACTACATTTTTTGTGAGAATAGATTATGCTTGTGGATGTGCTTTGCCAAAAAGGATATGGTTTTAGTGTGTTTTTTTTGTGGTATAGTTGGATTTTCTTGACTCACTTAAATCATATTCTTGTATTCTTGATTCAAATCTAAAACTAGATTGGATGAAGAGAAAAAATATACCAAGGCAGGATCGAATTAGGGTAATAAAATGAAATTTATTTGTCTCATGTTCGTTTCCATTCTGACTATTAAATGTCAAATCTATATTTACCCAATCAAATCGGATTCATGTCCTTTAGATTTGAATTATGTTTGGATAGAAAAATGAATACTCGAGTTAGGATCAATTGCTAAGCTTCAAATTAATAGCAATTGTCGAGGAATTGGGTATTTCCTAAGAAGTCAAAACTTAACATCATCTCCAATAATATTATTTCATCATTACAATACCATTGTTCGTAAGTCTATCATCCAATTCTATTCAAATCAATCATTCAAAAATAATAACAAGTCATTTCAATTTTTTGACCTAAAAACTGATATGAGATTATGGCTATTAGATATTTAAAAAAAACAAATTCATTTTTTAAAAAAGATTTTCTTCAAACAATTACAAATGTAGATTGGTGTGAGAGGGTAGTACTCTCCACAGGATGGCGTAATCATGACGTCACACATCCTCCGGTGTTTCATCAAATCTGCACCGTCAGATGAAAGAGAACACGAATCTCCGGCCATCGGAAACCAATGCCCACCCACTCCGATCACGCTGACCGACACAGATGACAACGTCGCGATGCGGTCACATTAGTCTTCGCTCGCTCGTGGACACATCAAGTGGGATGATGCGGCTTCCTGCGTCCTTCCTCGGTGCTCTGCGCCAACAGATCGGAGCACCGATATAATCCCCAAAACGTTGTCGGCAAGATCGTGGACACAGAGACCAAAAGGGGAGAAGGGCGAGACAGACGGAGAGGGAGATGTGGCCGTTCAGCCGGAAGGGGGCGTCGGGGTTCTCCTGGTCATCCACCGCGGAGGAGGTCACCGAAGGATTAGATGGGAGCGGCCTCACCGCCGTCGTCACAGGTCCGCCAGATCTCCCTTTCTTTTTTTGTTGATTCGTAAGTTGTTTAGCTTCGCTACATCTCTCCGGACCTCTCTCTCTCTCTCTCTCTCTCTTGATGCGGCGTTTGTATCAGATTATCTCGTAGGATGAAGTGATTATGGAGTGCCATCGTAGAGGAGAAACAATCAAAGCTACGATGACATGGAGAATCGTTATACGTACCTCGATGTTTTGGACCTAATGCTCAATTGTTCGGGATGGGTATCATAGGACGAGGAAAGAATGCCTTATATGTCGTAATAGAGTTCATGGTCTTTAATTAAGCGGCTGTTATTGTTGGGTCTGCTTTCTAATCGAGCTGCTAGATTGATTTGGGGATGCTGAGAATTTTGATATTGATATCTGCTATATCCTGTGAACCACGCTGTCATATAGCATACAACAGTTCCTTTTGTGTGATTTAAAATATTTTTTAAGTAGTTCTATAGCTAATTGCGGACCTTTTCCTTGATATATTTAGTTGTACAAGGTAGTGAACTAGTGATCCTTGTGTGATATTTGCTTGAATGCTTATGGTTGCAGGAGCATCGAGTGGAATTGGTGCTGAAACAGCCCGGGTTCTTGCACTTCGAGGTGTTCGCGTAGTTATGGCGGTTAGGAATTTGTCATCAGGTGCCATAGTCAAGGACTCGATTTTAAAGGAAATTCCGTCTGCCGCGGTTGATGTCATGGAGTTGGATCTTACTTCGATGGCATCAGTGAGAAAGTTTGCCTCTGAATTCAATTCCTTAAATCTTCCTCTGAACATCCTTATGTAAGAGACCCAACTACGACTTATTTTTTTTGCTTGAGATACACAAAATTCTGTTTGCAACATCTACTAAACTCTTACGCTTGTTTGTCTTCGTGTTTTTTATTGTCATTGGAAGCAACAATGCAGGGGTAATGGCAACTCCATTCTCACTCTCTCAAGATGGTATTGAGCTGCAATTTGCAACTAACCATGTTGGTATGAGCTCCGATGCCTTGGCCATTCTGAGATTTTTGTATACACTAGCAGAAGCATTTTAATTTTTTTTATGACAACTAAATATATGAGAATCTTCTATTCTCTTCCAAAAAAAAAAAAATTCAGCATTTTATATTTCTTTTTCTGAAAAGGAAGCACTGTAGGTGACTAACGATTAGGAAAAACTTATGCAAAGATTTGAAGATATAAGGATGTTTAGATGTATGGCTGTTATAATATGGAATATAGAATAACAAGATTTACATGCATTCATGGAATGTCATCTAACATAGTTTTCTCATGCCCATGGAAGAATCAGGAATATATTGACAAGGTAGTCTGGGAAATTTTGGGTTAATATAACCAGGATAGTCGCAGAAGACCGTAGATTATTTTATCGGAGATAATAAGAACTGATTTGATGGCTCATTGAATAATTCAGTTGGGAGCAGCAAATTTTTACTGTTGCTGCTTGTATGGAACATTGAACCTTCTTCTACATTTTAATTTAGGACATTTTCAACTTTTTATGTTTTACACATTAATTATGTTCTCCAATTTGGTGTTTAATAGCCAAAGTTATGTCTGAAGTTCAGTCTACTGTTTTGCAGGCCATTTTCTTCTGACTAACCTTCTATTGGACAATATGAAGAATGCATCCCGTACATCCAGAATAGAAGGCAGGATTGTTAATGTTTCATCAGAGGGGCATAAATTTGCATACAGTGAAGGAATTCGTTTTGATAAAATAAATGATCAGTCAGGGTACGACAGAATTGTGTGTTCCTGAATATAGTAACTTGAGATTTCCTGTGATTAGTGGGCCAAAATTTTCTGATCTTTTGTACGCTGTACTATTATTTTCTTTTTGGTCTAAATTCAGGTTATATTAGACAATATGAAACAGGGAAGAAGTTTTTTATTGGTTTATAATTTTTTCTTTGCAGATACAACAGCATTGGTGCCTATGGGCAGTCAAAGCTTGCGAATATATTGCATGCTAATGAACTTGCAAAATGCTTCAAGGTTCATTCTGCCAGAGACTGCAACTATTATTATAACACAATTTTCATTTTTCACAATCTAGTGTGAATATCTCAGTTATTTCTTGGAACATATCCTTCATCAGTTGTAAAACTTGATTTACTGCATTTATATGACAGATGTCCTCAAATAGGCATTACAATTTTCTAATTGTTAAGAACCTTATGCATCAATTGGTTCTTTAGCTCGGCACTCAACTGTTACCATGTCAGGGAACAAGCTATTGGGTGCTATTTGGCTTCGTTTGTCACTCATGAAGGTTCCTAGGTGCTAACCATTTTTCAATTCTGATAAGTTGCTCAAAATTTGAAAATAAAAATTTTGAAGGCAATAGTCATTGTTACATATTACATTGATTTGGACATAGATGGTCTTAACAATTTGTTGACTGTCATTATGTAATAGTTATTTCTGTGTTGTCATTTAAAAAAAAGTTGCACAATAACTATATCACAAAAAAATAGCTTAAGTAACTAGAAGAGGAAGGACTGTGATGTTGAGATCCTGGTCCTAATATACCGTGGTCTAAAGATAAACGGAGGTATACATTCCTTAAGATTCCATAATCTGTGTTGTCATTTAAAAAAATGTTGCACAATAACTATATCACAAAAAAATAGCTTAAGTAACTAGAAGAGGAAGGACTGTGATGTTGAGATCCTGGTCCTAATATACCGTGGTCTAAAGATAAACGGAGGTATACATTCCTTAAGATTCCATAATCTGTGTTGTCATTTAAAAAAATGTTGCACAATAACTATATCACAAAAAAATAGCTTAAGTAACTAGAAGAGGAAGGACTGTGATGTTGAGATCCTGGTCCTAATATACCGTGGTCTAAAGATAAACGGAGGTATACATTCCTTAAGATTCCATAATCTGTGTTGTCATTTAAAAAAATGTTGCACAATAACTATATCACAAAAAAATAGCTTAAGTAACTAGAAGAGGAAGGACTGTGATGTTGAGATCCTGGTCGCAATATACCATGGTCTAAAGATAAACGGAGGTATACATTCCTTAAGATTCCATAATCTGTGTTGTCATTTAAAAAAATGTTGCACAATAACTATATCACAAAAAAATAGCTTAAGTAACTAGAAGAGGAAGGACTGTGATGTTGAGATCCTGGTCGCAATATACCATGGTCTAAAGATAAACGGAGGTATACATTCCTTAAGATTCCATAATCTGTGTTGTCATTTAAAAAAATGTTGCACAATAACTATATCACAAAAAAATAGCTTAAGTAACTAGAAGAGGAAGGACTGTGATGTTGAGATCCTGGTCGCAATATACCATGGTCTAAAGATAAACGGAGGTATACATTCCTTAAGATTCCATAATCTGTAACGACAATAGGATCCTTGTTTTCTGCATAATGAAAACCATAAATAATGAAAAGAAGCATCTCAATTTACACTTGATAATGTAAATATAAATGCTGAGACTGAAGTAAGCTTATCAGGAGTATAAATTTCACAGAATCTTAGCTTAATGGAAATTTATAGCCATCAATAGTTGGCCAAAAGTGAACTGAATTTTGCTTGTGGTCGTGTAATACTTGTTAACTGACAACAAGCTTTTTGGAGTTTTTCCTTGTATCATGCTATTATTCCTATTGATTTTGATATGCATGTATGAGGAACATTATCAGCTGGCTTCTTTATTTGTCTCAACAGGAAGAGAAGGTGGAGATAATTGCCAATTCTCTTCATCCTGGATCGATTATCACAAATCTTCTTCGTTACCACAGTTTCATAGATGGTAAACAAATATAGCTCCATGTGTTTTTCTTGCAATATTTGATTTATTGGACATGAGAATGCTTGTACTTGATTCATGGTTCTGGACATGAGTATTTAATAATGTGTGGCAAAGCAGGTTACGAAACTGTTTTTCAGTTTGTTATAGCATATAGATGAATAGAAAGCTATTTTGTTGATATACAAGACAGCCTCAAGTGAGAAAGGACATTAATCCCATCTTGTGACCAATCATGGACATTCAACTTTTCGGATAAGACTTCTGGCCTTAGAGGATATATTTGTCATGTATATTGATTATTGTAATTCACAATGATGAAAATCTTGCATAGTAGGTTCGTCACCATTCCAATGTTGATCTTTATTGTTTTGTCAATAATTGTATTATGGGATGATTTATGCATCAGTAGTTACCAAATCAAGACTAAGTTGATTTGTGTAACACCTGGTTAAGCGTGCTTGATTGAACTCATGGTCACAGGCAAATTTCTGACATTACTCATGTAGTTCACAATCCAAAACCAAATATGTGCATTTAAGTTCATCTAAGAAGTTTTCAGTTTTAATATGTAAGCTTGAGTCCTTGATGTTTCATCTAACACAGTGCATCTTCTTTTGATCTAATGCAGTCATTGCTCGTACGCTCGGGAAGCTAGTGTTGAAAAATGTGCAGCAGGTATTTTTTATGTTTGTGTTTATATTTTTAGTGAGTCGAGTCCTTACAAACAATAAACAAAAGCTATCTATCATCTGAGTCATCTTCACACATTAATGCATGTTTGACATAATTAAACTAAACCCAAAGATAGCATTCTTCTTGTCAATTATTAAGCAAGTAGGACCTGGCGGACTGGTGGTGAAGGTGATCCTATGTTGTTACCATATTTATGGACCATACCATGTCTTTTGGTGCCGGCGTATCAAGTAATCTTTTTACATTTTTTGATTGATATGGGCATACAATACCATACTGACTGGTACACACAAACCAATTATGGACACGCAAACCTTGTGGGTACCAATGCTGGTATCAAAAATTTGGTTCTGCCACTTTGACTAGGTAGGCAGCTCACCAGATTATGGAATTACTGGATCAACATCTATTTTTGTAGATATTAGTCAATAAAATCACCTTGCGCTCGCTCGACATAATATTAAACCATGACTTGAGTTTATTATGCTATTTCATAGAATTTATTTAACATGAAGCTTGAGGTTTCATGTTATCGGTGCATAAAATGTGATTATCAATTAGAATTTGATTTTCTAGATTATTTATTACCTACTTTGACTAATCAAGGAGCTTAATATGCATCCATTTCTTACCTTGAACACAGTCGAATTGAAAAATGAAAAACTCAAATGACTACTATAGTTATTTAGTTATCTAAGTTTTTAGCTTTTTTATTTTTTTAATCTGATAATGAATTTTTATAATCATTTTAATCAAGAATACTGTTAAATTTTTGTATCACACACCAATATGCATGTATTGCTCATCAAGTATTGTCATAGTTTACAATGTCATTTTACTTGAAATCTATGTACATAATGAGTGACATGTTGTGCATTTCTATTTGCAAGTGCTTGCTATAACATCAAACAGTCCAATGGACAAGGATCTTTCTTGACCTTGCAATTGTCTTATTCATATACATTCTCAGTTAGGAATACAGTCCTGTGTTTTCTTTTGTTTAAAAATATAAATTACTAGGAATGCCTACTACTCTGTTCTATATAAATCCTTCCGTGAGATGAATAATTTTGAAGTACTTTAAGATGATCAAATCCATTCCTGATCACTATCTGGTTCATTCCAAGGACTCAAGTATCATTAGCCATGTTCCTTACACTCAACAAAGCTGGAAAAGAAATAAAAATATCTAACAAAGGAAAACAAGCACATCCACGGATTTAGTTTTGCAGTTTCATGGATACTCCGTTGTGATATATGAAGTGATCAGTCATCACTATCTCATGTTGTCCATTTGATAGAAAGTGAAGCATAAAAAGATCACTCGGTTGATTTATTAATTTGGATTATCTGGTGATTTTTTCAATCAATTTCTTGACAGGGGGCAGCAACCACATGCTACGTAGCGCTGCATCCTCAAGTCAAGGAGGTGAGTGGCAGGTACTTTTGCGACAGCAATTTATCTGAGCCAAGTTCGAAAGCCAAGGATGTGGACTTGGCGAAGAAACTGTGGGACTTCAGTGTAGATTTAGTTAGCTGATATGTTTGAAACCTATGGTTAAATAATATAACAAATATTGCTTGTCAGAACAAATAAATACTTCCAAGGATGTTATTGTGGTTTGTTCTGGATTTAATTTATCGATAAAGGACGTGATACCATTTGGGTTTATGTAAGTGTTCTTGGAAAAAGAGTTATTTATTTAGTGGTGCGAGGAGAGATGGAGAGGCTAAAGAAGGAAGACTTTTTTAACACAAGCAATAATTACTGCACGGTTGAAGTCGATGGACACAAATTGCAAGCATATTAGTAGCCGTCATCCAGGTGACGACTCATTAAAGTCATGAGATGGACTCATCAATGACTAACATAACATTGACGGGCAACTTGGATCAGACTCAATTTTCGTCGGTGTATAACGTCAGCATTGAATGCTCGACACATTTAAAGTTCTCATTATCGACAGTTGTTAACTAGAATTGCGGTGGTAGGATATGTTTACACATCAATGCACCTCGATCTTGATCTTTCGAACAAGTTGCAGTACGTTTCTGAACCTAAAAACCCTCATGGATGCGCTCGCCCGCAACGAACGATGTCAGAGACCATCAGGAATGCGTCGTGATCTATATCCTCAATATCATGGACTGCCACTGGATTACCGAACAGTTCTTACCGGAGTTTCGATGCTATCTCTTTCAATCCCCAAGCAGAACGAATTCGTGGGAGACCTCCTGTGTAACCCCCCCCCTAATCCCACACTACACTAAATTCGATTCATCAGATGCAGACAGAAGAGAGAAAGAACCTCAGAGAAAAGAGGCTGGATCCACTAGCGACCTACCTGCATGCCTACCCCATGATCGTCCCATCGAGCACCGTGAGCCCAGAGTCATCCCAACTCCGACGCAATGAGTTCCCGGCTTCTGATGCGAGAAGACAGAATCCTGGGACGAGAACGCCAAAGTGATCCGTGACTGACTGCGCGGCTACCTGGTACTGTCAATTCCATCTCCCTTTGGTTTCAGATCACCGATGGATAAATTGCGCACCGTTATACGAATATATTACATACTATGTTGTCGGTAAGAAGCTCTTAGTCTGAGTCACGGTTTCTTTCTTCCTCTTTCCTTCCTTTGTGCCAAAACATAGATTGAGGAGTCGGACAAATCTTCACCTACTTGTCTCCTTTAGATGATTTGAGGGCGTTGGACTTCCATCGTCCGCAAAGCCCACGCAACGATGCCCGCATCACCATCCATTTTTCTTCTTTTAGTATCCGTCGTTGGTTTCATACCATTCGCCGTCAGATCGACGCCATCTGGACTCCGATGCTTTCTTCTGGCGCCCTCTTCCTGGGGTAATCTCGTGATTTCGTTGTCAAATACCAGAGACGGAGGGATCCTTATTAAAGGGCGAAGAAACCTAGAAGTCCACGTGGCTTCCCGCCGCGTCCTCATCCAAATCGGTGACGTGACATCCAAGGCACCACTCGCACCGACTATTTCATGGTGAGACGCCCACCCTCCGTTGACTGTACCAAGTCGCCGACACGTGAAGGAATGCTGTGCGAATTGTAAGGTCATCGAAACCAATAAGATGAACAAATATCCAGTTGCGGTCACCTCTTTTTCTTTCTACTAAGCTTACGTTTCGTGGCGAATGATCTCATCCCCCTTTCTTTTAGGATCCGCTACAATAGTCTTAATTTATTATTTGTCCTTAATAAAGCTACAAAAATGATGATAATAGTATCATTGTTAAATAATTATTAATAGGGTTTTCTTCGTCATCTTCGTCCTGTTATTCCTCTCTCTCTCCCACGCCACCAGAAACCCTCATGGCTCTTATTCAATGATCTTTGTCTAGGGTTCGATCTTGGTAATTTTCTTCCTTTCTTTATTGAGGTGGAGTCGTTTCACAGCTCGTTGGCAATGGCGGAATTGGACTCCAACCTCCTGGAGGAGCTTGTCCGCGGCCACCTCGACGGATGTATGACCGCCGCTGCCCTCGCTTCTTCTTCCTCCTCCTTCTGCGTCGGCGATGACGACGACCAGCTAGCCCGGCGGCGTCGCCGCTCCGTCCTCGAGGGCGACGAGCTCGCCGAGTCCTCCGCGGCGGCGCGCCGGCACTCCCGGATCCTCAGCCGCTGGGCCGCCCGCCAGGCCGAGGAGATGATCACCACCATCGAGCGGCGGAACCGGGAGACCGAGTTGATGGCGCTCGCCGGCCTCCACACCGTCTCCATGCTCGACTCGTCCTTCCTCCAGGAGCCAGGGCGGTCCCCCTCCTCGTCTCCGGTGGAGCGTCCCGCGGCAGCCCGCGCGTCGTCCATCCTCCAGATGTGGCGCGAACTGGAGCACGTGACGGCTTCTGCAAGGGGGCGGAGGGATACCGCGACGGACTCTGTGGACGGCGATCGGAGCCGCGGCGACGTCCGGCAGCTAGGCGGCAGCTCGGCGGCCGCGAGCGAGAGCGAGTATAACGGTTACGACCGGTGGACTCATGGGGGCATGGATTTATCGCGACGGCCGGGTGAGGAGGAGGACGATCAGAGGTCGAGCAGGGAGCAATCACCTGAGCTCGGGGATGGCGAGAGGGAGAGAGTGAGGCAGATCGTTCGTGGATGGATGACAGAGAGCGGGATGTCGGACACCGAATCAAGAATCTCACCGAGAAACGACACCCAGAGGGCTGAGTGGCTTGGGGAGATTGAAAGGGAGAGGGTGAGGTTGGTGAGGGAGTGGGTGCAGATGGCCAGCCAGCAGCAGAGAGATGCTCGGACTAGCAGGAGAGAGAGGGAGAGGGAGAGGAATCATGATGGATCAGTCACGGATCATGAGGACGGCCAGCCAGAGCATGTCCAAAGAGAGTTGCTGAGGCTGCGAGGGCGGCAGGCTCGACTTGAGCTGATCATGAGGATGATGACAGAGAGACAGAGGGAGCTTCAGAGCTTGTCGGAGCATCATGCAGTTTCCGAATTTGCTCATCGTAGTCGTATTCAAGTAAGCGGCCAAAATTGCTGGGTACCAGAGTAGATTTTCTGTAGTTTAACAAATATATCAATCTAAATCAATCTGCCTTTTACTGGAAATTGGAAATATGGTGTTGGGATCCTAGGTTAGACAGTTGGATTTCATGCATTCATTCACTTATCATTTAAACAGCAGAAATTGGCACACATGTTTCGTTTTATTTTCTTCCAAAAGAATTTAAGTCCATCTTAGTGTATACTATTAAGAGAAGGATGTGAACTTAATAAATGACTACAACACCAATTTTTCTTGAAACTGTAATTTTAGATTAAGTTGAGATGTTGATTGACCTGGTTTAGGTGGACTCCTGTAACAATTTTATGTTATGCTTGCGTACTTCAAGTTTGGAGTTTGAAGTACTTAATAGGCTTCAATTCTTTTCCCTTTTTTTTTTCAATTTTGAGTTGAGTTTATAAATGCCACGGGTTTCACCTGATTCATTTCAACTCTGTTGGAATTTCATCTGAGTTCACTTGCATAATATTAATTAGTCTTAATTCAGTGGATCTAATGAAGGCTAAGTAGGTAATAATAACAAAAATATCTTGCAGTTGCTGTTATGTGCTGCCCTCATTTAATGTCCCTTGGTAAAACAAGTTTTATTTCTTATTTATCTCAGTTTTAAATTTTTTTTATGTAGTTTTAAGGCAAGTACAAAATATGCTTGAGATCAATGGTGCAAGAGAAAAATAAGAATAAGAAAGTATTACTGCATTTATATTTGTGAATATTCAAGTTGTGTGTTGTGTAAAAATTCAGAGACTCCTTTGTTCCTTGTGTTACTCAAATTCAAGTGATGCACATAAGTCTTGCAGTTGCCTGTATTCCCTGAATGCAGATGGTCTTCTGCAGAGAAACCTTGTTCTAGTTTGGCAAATCTGTCTTCAATTTCCAAGATTTTAATATTTTTCAGTACCGCTTAACAAGAAACATTGAACTTCTATACCATAGAGACTTCAATGAAAGGTAAACTAACCAACTTTACGTATATCTCCATCTGGGATTTACTGCAAAGTTAAGACATGTTCCCTACAATGGTAGCATCTTTATTTATGCATTTTCTGCCCTATAATGGTAACTGAGTTTGTAAACATTATCTGATGAATCACAAGAAATATTATTTTTATGACAATGGT
The DNA here is from genome assembly GCA_001649415.1 of Musa itinerans. Classification (NCBI taxonomy): domain Eukaryota; kingdom Viridiplantae; phylum Streptophyta; class Magnoliopsida; order Zingiberales; family Musaceae; genus Musa; species Musa itinerans. The sequence continues at coordinate 68,845 of LVTN01000620.1, read as the reverse complement.
GCAGAAGTCTGATTATTTTTACTTCTTCCAGTCACTACTCAGAGGTAGATTCTTAAGAAATGAAAGGCCAAGTGAGGATGATGAAGAGAGACAGCCTTCAGTAGCAGCAAGAGAAATAGGTCAGCTCAGACAACGTCATCGTGTATCTGGTCTAAGGTATGTGTTCTTCTACCATTTTAATTACAATTATTTTGTTACCATGGTGAATTAAGGTCTCTTTGCTAGTCCAATTGATTTTAGCTTTCTGTAATGATAGCTTAGAATATTACTTAGGCGAGAAAAAGAATAGTAGATATGTTGGTGGCAACATGCTGAAGTAAAAAGGTGGAGTAAGCTAAGCAAGAACAAGTAACGATCACCTTATCTAATGCACAGAAGTATGCTATAGGTAGAAGAGTTGTGATGAAGGTGTGACTCTCTTAGTCATTTCTTATTAATAATATGTGGCATATCTAGCTTACATGAGAGAAATTATTGGATTGAGTAGTTGACATCAGTGAAAATTCTCTTTAATATTTTATTGTTTGAAATCTTATTTTAATATCTTTTGTCCCTGTGAATGTGGGACCATCATCACAATATGGGGTATGTATCATTTGCACAACAAACATACTTGGAGCAAGGTGTCGGATATTTTGCCTTGCAATATATGAGTGAAGAATACATGTTGGTGTTTGTAAGTACCAAAGGGTGGATCTTACATGTGCTCAGGTTTTGTTATGTTCAATTGATCTGTGTCATAAACTGGGATGTTCGACTAGCCTCCTGGCAGGTGGAAGTAGGACTATATAGGATTTTCTGCAAATTCTTGGGAAAATATATGAAGGACCAATTAACCTGTAGGGTCTGCAATACTTGCAATTATTAGTTGTAACAGATTTATTAGGCATGATGTAACAATTAACTTCTGCTGGAGTTTATCAAAGTGAGTGGAGATTTCCACATCTTGAAACAAAAACTTAATCTTTCCCTTTAAGACTTTGGTTCCAAGAAGGCAGCAATGTTCAGAACTAGATATCTAATGGGAGTGTGTACAGATAGAGAAAGACTTGTATCAATGACAAATTCTGCATTGGGCTGCCCTTTTGGAAGAAATTTTGGTTTCTTTTTTCTCAGTATGATGCATGATGAAGTTAAAGTGTTTGCTTTCCGTAGCAAATTTCTTATTGCTCCCAAGCAATTTTGTTTTCCCTAGCTGTTTGTCGACTTAATTTGTATTTGTATATTAATTTCTAATTTTGCTTTAATTTGGTTGTGATTGAATCCAGTAATCTCCAAATCGATTAAGTGGAACATCAATCTTTGGGCACTGGTTTCTGCAGATCTGGAATTTTATAAATCATGTTCATCTGGCAAAGAAAACATGACACCATGCATTATTTTCTTATTCGATTGTCATATGTTTTTTGAATCCTGTCAAGATCCGGACCTATGAACTTCGTATTATTAGAAATGGTCCAGATGCTCTAGTATCCACATTTAAATCAGAAAACAATAACAATTAAAGCTATAAGGTTGCGAATCTAACATGTTCTTATTGCTGATCGCTCAATTATTCATTTTTCAAAGAAGAATTCTTCTATGAATATCATGTTTTGTTTCTGTTATAAAAATCTATTCTGAATTGTGTAAATAGTAAGAGATAAAAAATTTTCTATCTAGAGAGGGTTTTCGCTTCAGATTAGAGAACATTGTTCGTGTTCAAGCAAACAGCCATAATGATGCTTTGGCAAGTCAGAACTTTGCTACTGCTAGAACTGATCATTCTCAAGAAGGCACTACCCTGGAGCTACCTAATGATAATCAGGACCAGAACCAATCTAGAACTGAGGACATTAATTCGCATCAACTGATCCAAACACATGCAACAACCGAATTGGAGACTAGCCGTACCAATAATACTATCAACATGGAAGAATCTGGTACTCAGCTGGCTGGTTTACAGGAAGAAGCAGCACAGGAGAGTAGAGATTCAGAAGCAAGTACGGAGGTTGGTTTCAGTGAGTGGCATGCAGATGCTGGAGAAGAATTTGATGGAAACAGGCAGGAAAATGTAGTCCAAGACTGGCCACATGACACATCAGAGAACAGAGATGAAGAGGACAGCCATCTTCCAGAAGTGCACGAGGAATGGCATGAAGATGAATCTCATGATACTGAAGAGACCTGGCATGATGAACAGTCTGATGATTTAAGAGATCCAAGATCAAGTCCAACTAGAAGAGTTAGTAGATTTATTCCACCTGATGATGAAAATGTGTATAGCATGGAACTCAGGGAACTCCTAAGCAGGTAGTTTTGGTTATCTTAAAGATTTGAGCTTGATTTCATGCTAATTTCAATTTTTTTCTTATTCGGTTATGATTTGCTGAATCATTTGTTCTACCTTGCAGGAGAAGTGTTTCTAATCTTCTTCATAGTGGTTTTCGTGAAAGCCTAGACCAATTGATACAATCCTACATTGAACGGCAAGGCAGAGCTCCCGTTGATTGGGATCTGCAAAGAAGCTTGCCTTCTCCAAATTCACCAGAAGATGAGGACAACCAAGATGATGAGCTAAATCAGGAAATTCAGGATGTTGTAGACAGACCTCAAAGTGTGTTTCCACCTCCACCACTGCCGCCCCGACAACCTATATGGCGCACAGGCCTACATCACAACAATTGGTCCAGACAAAACATGCATCGATCAGAAATTGTGCGCTATCTTGCTCGTAACATGTGGATTCATCACCTAAAGCCTGCTATCAATCAAATTCCTTTTATTTTAAAAAATGAATCTCGATGCATCATGCATAGACTGGTTCAAAACTAACTTAAGAAGTCATTATGCTTTTTACTATGTATAGTTTCCTCATTCTTAATTTAGTACAAAATCTCTTGAGATGCTACCAAGATGTTACCACCATGTAAATTTATTAATTTTATTACTTAATGACCACATTTCACTCATCTGTGTAGCTATTGAAGTTGGACTGTTTAGCCAAGTAATTTCTAACTGTACCTCACCTGAGAGTAACACATTGATGCATTTTGATCTATATTTTCATGTCTAATATTGTCCTATTTTTACTCATGCTTGTTCTATATATTATGGTATTGTTTCCTACCTGAAGTTGCTTTATTGATGCAGGAGTGGGATGCTATTAGTGATTTAAGGGCTGACATGGCTAGACTACAACAAGGGATGAGCAATATGCAGAGAATGTTGGAGGCTTGCATGGACATGCAACTAGAGTTGCAGCGTTCTGTTAGACAGGAAGTTTCTGCTGCTTTGAATCGTGCTGTTGGAAGACAAGGTCAATGTCACTTCTTCATTGAAATCATCATTTGCATTTCTAATGAAATTTCTATGGTGTTTAAATCCAAATGTCATCTTGTCGATACATCCACCTTCTGAATCAGTTGCATTTTTTACTTCTAATCAATATCTCTGAATGTCTCACATACGGATTCTAGATTATGTAGCTACTGCACTCAGTATGGATTACATGTCTGCCCGTGGCAACATAACTAACTGTCGAATCATAGCCACTCCCATTTAGCTGATGATCAAATCACTGCCATTCTCTTCTGCTTCATATAAAAGCATGCTCAATTCTCTCCAACGCTATACCATGACTGTACGACTGGAAATAGCCTAGGTTATCATAATGTGGAAGCATCAAAATGCCCTTGATCAACCATCTGCCCACTTTGTCATTATGCCCTCTTCGGTACTGGTGTTTTCTGTTATGCTCGTCTTTATATTGTGTCAAAACTGATTAGAAGTTTGTCACATCCAAACAGTGCACCACCTTTGTTTGTTCTCCCTTTTTTTCATAATCTTCTTTACGTGTCCAGTTGGAACATTTCTCATGAAGAATATATTAGCCTCTTTCAAGGAATCCATCTTGCTGATCTGAGTTTGGCACTCATGCTCAAGCTCAAGTTCAAGCACTTATGTTGCAACTTGAGTTGTTTGCTTGATCGAGAAATCTGTTGTCCATCTGAGTTGTTGAATTATTTAAATTTGCAAGCTGATCATGGTCATATACTCATATTACTTGGCTACTTTATAAGCTGAATCTCGAATGTGGCTTTTATCTCGGCCTGTTGATTAAGTGAATCAGAATTAATTATTGAGCTGGGTCTAAATGGTCATAGTTGGCTTTGTTTGTTCGTAGCCCCATCTTAACCTCAGGTTAGAGGGACTGCTGATTTCTGCTGGTGAACATAGTGGGTTCATGTACAAGGTTGTTCTCAGGAAGGACATAACTGCTAAGTCTTAATCATTTCTGCAAAGAAGTGGCACAGACAGAAACTCTCATGTTTCTTTTAGTATCAACTTGAGGCCTTCATCATGGGCAGAATATGTTCTTTTAGACCAAAAAAATTCTTGTAGCATATTTGTAGATTGATTGGTTTTTAGAGTGTCTTTTTTTTCCCTTCAGAATATTCAGATTGACTCAGCATGTTCTGGCTTGAAATAGAGAACTTTTTGGTGCTTTTCTGATATTTTGTTGACTGAAATGAGTCTGTTTTCAGGTTTGTGTGAGGAGTCATCCGATGATGGATCCAAATGGAGTCAAGTTAGGAAGGGCACCTGCTGTATCTGCTGTGATAGTCAGATAGATTCCCTTCTGTACAGGTTCGTGTACATCCTTTGGGTATATGCATCTTGGTTGCAACTTACTGTTAATTCCCCCTCCTCCCCCCCTTCTGCTTCATCAGATGTGGGCACATGTGCACTTGTTGGAAATGTGCCAATGAATTAATCCGAAGTGGTGGCAAGTGTCCGTTGTGTCGTGCGCCCATCGTTGAGGTGGTCCGAGCCTATTCGATACTGTAATGTGAAGGGAACTCATCACGAGAGAAGAAGAAAGGGAATATGAGTTGCTGACAGCCGAGTATTGCGAGTGTCGACTAACGGAGGAGTCGAGCAACCTGAAGCTGTACATTATTATTTTTGTGCCTCTGTTGTTCTTGTGGTTTTTGGAGCAGGCAAAATGTTTCCAGTGGAATGGCGAAATGGCACCTTTTGTAATGTTCAATGTTACATTGGTATGATTCTTCGTGTAATCTACATTTAGCAAGCTTTCCATGCAAATGTTGTGCATGGAAAGGTCTGCTTGTGAATAGTTGAATAAATGTGGCACGACAAATGGTGATGGTTAAGATGATCAAGCAAATAGTTGATGTTTGCCCACGGATTGGGGACGACAAACCCGTGGTTACTTATATATATTAGGCATAATTGGGATCAACATCAACTGAAAACCAAGCTTTCTTCGAATTGGTAACTTGGAGAAAGTCAACTTCACTTCTCTTTAATTTAAACTAATATAAAAAATAAACAGAGTGAGAGTTGTGGCTGCCTTTGCCTGTAGCCTTTGTCGTGATCGTCTTCGTTGTCTCCCAAGAATCAATTCTATAATAGTATTTTTGTCGTGATCGTCTTCGTTGTCTCCCAAGAATCAATTCTATAATAGTATTACTATTGATGAAGGTCTCAGGATTATCTTCATTATCTCTCAAGAATCAATTCTAACAGCACTACCATTGATGAGTCTCAAGATTGTCTTCATGGCTTCTCAAGAATCAATCCCAACGGCACTACCATTGATGAAGATTTCAAGATCGATTTCGTTGTTTCCCAAGAATCAATCTCATAATAATATTACTGTTGATGAAGGCCTTAGGATCATCTTCATTGCCTCCCAAGAATCAATCCTATAACGATATTACCATTGATGAAGATTTGAAGATCGTTTTCATTGTCTCCCAAGAATCAATCCCATAACAGTATTACCGTTCATTGCCTCCCAAGAATCAATCCTATAACGATATTACCATTGATGAAGATTTGAAGATCGTTTTCATTGTCTCCCAAGAATCAATCCCATAACAGTATTACCGTTGATGAAGGCCTCAGGATCGTCTTCATTGCCTCCCAAGAATCAATCTTATAACAACATTACTATTGATGAAAGCTTCATAATCGTCTTCATTACCTCCCAAGAATCAATCATGTAATAATATTACCGTTGATGAAGGCCTCAGGATCGTCTTCATTGCTTCCCAAGAATTAATCCCATAACGACATTACCATTGATGAAGGCTTCAGGATCGTCTTCATTGTCTCCCAATAATCAATCCCATAACAGTATTATCATTGATGAAGGCCTCAGAATCGTCTTCATTGTCTCCCAAGAATCAATCCCATAATGGCATTACTATTGATGAAGGCTTCATGATTATCTTCATTACCTCTTAAGAATCAATCCCATAACAGTATTACCGTTGATGAAGGCCTCAGGATCGTCTTCATTGCTTCCCAAGAATTAATCCCATAACGACATTACCATTGATGAAGGCTTCAGTATCATCTTCATTGCCTTCCAAGAATCAATCTCATAACAATATTACCATTGATGAAGGTCTCAGAATCATCTTCATTGTCTCCCAAGAATCAATCCCATAACGACATTGTCTCCCAAGACCTCAGAATCCACGAGGGACATTTAGGACATCAATTAAAAAACTAATGCTTGCATGTTCGCATCAATGACAAATAATAAAGAAAATATATTAACTAGTTTATATGATAAAAATTTTATCGAAAGATAAATCAAATCTCATCTTCATTATTTATTTTTTTAAAATTAAAGAATCGGCTTAATCAGTTGTCATCAAAGCATAACTGTTGCTTGTCCATTTGGGGTTCCGAGAAAACTAATAAAAAGAAATCACCTCGCTTCAACGCTGCTGTCGGCGCAGCTACGGCGAGAGTCAACCAGCCACACGATACGAGCATGAGAGACGGCGAAAAGCCAGGCATAAAATATTGGGGTGGGAGTGGCATTATTCGGGAGCTTCACGTTCATCGCCACGATGCATCCAACCAAGAACAAGGGACAAAACATACTCATTCTTCGCACTCATCGTGATTTGAACTGTTGCGTGTTCTTCGATCCGAATCGAACAAGTTTTGAGGATGATTGAATACGATGTCGACTCTCTTTTTAGTACTAAACGTAGAAAAAACCACACATTATGTTCGTCCTCATCTCGTATCCTATCCGTGACAGGTTCATTGCATCCAATCGGGATCCTCCAAATCATATCACAAAACAAATCTCGTGATAGTGATTTTTCTTTCCTCACACACACGGCATTTGGATGTGTCAAACTCATGAAAACATGGTTAATTATTCTTTGTGATGAAGTTTTTCTTTCTTTACACACGGCATTTGGATGTGTTAAACTTATGAAAATATGATTAATTATCCTTCGTGATGGAGTTTTTCTTTGTTCACATATGGCATTTGGACGTGTCAAACTCATGACGACATCATTAATTATCCTTCGTAATGGAGTTTTTTTTTTCTTCATATATGGCATTTGGATGAGTCAAACTCATGGGAACATGATTAATTATCAAGTGTGATTGAGTTTTACTTTCTTCACATACGGCATTTGGATGTGTCAAAATCATGGGAATATGATTAATTATCTTTCGTGATTGAGTTTTTCTTTCTTCACATACGGCATTTGGATGTGTCAAACTCATGGGAACATGATTAATTATCATTCATGATGGAGTTTTTCTTTCTTCACACACGGCATTCGGATGTGTCAAACTCATGGGAACATGATTAATTATCATATTTGTGATGGAGTTTTTCTTTCTTCACACACGGTATTTGGATGTGTCAAACTTATGGAAACATGATTAATTATCCTTCGTGATGGAGTTTTTCTTTGTTCACATACGGCATTTGGACGTGTCAAACTCATGACAATATGATTAATTATCCTAGTTTTTCTTTCTTCATGTACGGTATTTGGATGTGTCAAACTCATGGGAACATGATTAATTATCAAGCGTGATTGAGTTTTTCTTTCTTTACACATGACACTTGGATGTGTCGAACTTATGGGAATATGATTAATTATCTTTTGTGATAAAGTTTTTCTTTCTTCATACACGACATTTGGATATGTCAAACTTATCAGAATATAATTAATTATCCTTCGTGATGGAGTTTTTCTTTCTTCACACGGAATTTGGATGTGTCAAACTCATCCGAATATGATATCTAGTCACGAAGGATCATAGATGCATAAGACGAGGATTTTAAATTTTATCTCGATATTTTTAAAAGGGTCTGAGAAGTAAATTTAGTCTTGAATCGAGTGAGTACGAGAACAACATTATTGTAACTCCCAAAGTCGGTCATCCTTAAGGTTTATCCCGAAAAATTAAAACTTTGTGGACTTATCCAACATAGAAAATTTCTCTTGAATCTTCGTGTGTTCAGACTAGTGAAGATAAATGACGACTTCCTCCGGAGGTCCGATTACATATCATCAGGTTAGTTAATTCTTTGGGTGCATGAGAGCTGAGTTGACAACATTAGTCATCAATTTTATTTCTACTAGAGTCTACTTAGAGTTGACTTTGGCGTGCCATATGTTCTCATCATAATGTTAATACAAAATATAAGCACTTAATTACTAATTATCTATCATAGTTATTGTAAATTATGATTTGTATGACACGTTGAGGGGTTCGGAGCCAATCCAACACCAACATTCATTCGACCTTGTTGGAAACCTTGAAGACAAAGTTAAGATGGTTCCAATAAGACCTTTTTAAAAAATTATATTGGGACATACCCTATAAAACTTCAATTGATGCTTAAGCTACCAAGTAAATCGATAGATTCGAAAAAATATAAGATATATTATTCACATATAGTGAATCTTTGGTAATGAACTAGAGTAAGTGGTTATTAATGTGAGAGTCAAATATATATAGAATTATCAATCATTATTTCATTATAAATTTATGGAATCATTGGATGTTATGATTAACATAATTTTGATAATTGAGACGAGGAGGCCGAGTAATGTGTCGGAATGAGTAGGCACCAACATGGCACAATTTATATAATAAGAATATAGGCTTTTCTTCTTCATCATCTTTCTATAAGAACAGAACGGTGCATGAGAAACGCTTAACCAAAGATCTGGTCTTCAACGGGATACCAAATAGAATTTGCCGGTCCTCATCTCATCATATACCGTATATCAAACAGTTAAGGTCAAAGTTCGAGTGTAGTCAACGAGAGAATCCGCCGTGAAAAGGTCCGCTACAAGTGGTTCATCAATCTCTGTTCTCGTTTTCTCTGTATTAGTTGGGGCCGGGCAAGAATGCAAGTACGGGTTCTCGGGTGTCGATTCATCAATCTCAGTTGATAGGTGCAAGTGTAGAAGGATATGGGGATGGGGCAAGTGTTTGAAATCGGAAGTGTATTCTTGTTTACCGGACCTCATCTTACAATTAATGTAGTATCTATCGGTCTTAGCATATGACAGCCTGAAAGTGATGGTCGCTTCCTCTTACTTGGACACATTGTCATCTTCCAGCCACAAAAATTTCGTTGCATACTTCCAGTCAGTGACAAACAAGGCATTAATGATTTGAATCTTTTTCGGAAACCGCAGTGAGTTATCTAAAGATCTGCAAAACAACAGCAGATCTATATATATATATATATATATATATATATATATATAATTTGCAGGTTCTGCGAAGGAGATCAAATGAGAATTGACATGTTCAACGTTGACATCCGCATGGAGGTTGGAAGAGGAGAGGATCTGAGAACGATGTGAGCCACAGGAAAGGGCGATCAGTACATAGGCTTAAATTATTGGATATATATATATATATATATATATATAATTTGTGCGAAGGAGATCAAACGAGAATTGACATATTCAACGTTGACATCCGCATGGAGATTGGAACGAGGAGAGGATACGTGAGCCACAGGAAAGGGCGATCAGTACATAGGCTTAAATTATTGGGTGTTGTGATGCTGATCCCTTCCATGCATCGAACGAAGAACCAACGACAAGATGGGTACAGTACAATTGGATCCATCCGTAGGTCACGTTCGCCAACGCAGATGCTGTCAAGAAGGGAAACAGTAACTCCAAAACTATGACCAGCAGATCTTGATGAGAGGCATGAGATACGGTCAGTCCATCTCAGGGTGGTGTTTTGGTGGGGCGTGTGCAGCCTCACATATCACGGGTTGTTCGTTTGCGTCAGTGGGAAGAAGAACGGAGAGGTGGTGGGGATGTGTTGTTTCTGATGGACGTACCAGATGACCATGGCGACTACAGTGCGGCGCAGACTCATCATCTTTCGCTGCCGCATCACTGAAACATAAAGCAATCGCTTGTACTTGACTCTTCGAAGGGTAAGAGTACTTTGGCCACTCGGCATCAATATTCTGACAACGATCATCCAATCTATCTCAGAATCAGATTCACTAGCAACCATCGAGCTCAGGAAATATGGAGAAGAGATAAAAAGAGAATGAAGTGATTCGATGAGCTTGCGGTCGGCTTGTAATGAAATCTGCGAATGGTTTTGTTGTTTACCTTCAGCGGAGCTTTAACGAGACACAGAAAAAGTTGTTTTGGAGATTTAAAAGAATTAGGTGTTCTGGACTCATTTCATACTTATATTAATTAAAAGAATAAAATATAAGTTTATAAATTAAAAAAAAAAATCAATTTTAACTCGATGAATCTCCTCATCCATGCACCAAAAAACCAACTGTTCATCTATTTACCTTCATCTAGATTTTTATCTTTTGTTATATCTAATCCTAATTATTTGAATTAATTTTATCATACTCTCTTAATTTAAAATAATTATAATTTAAAGTTGATTTCGAAAAAATAATTTTTTTTAACTTCTATAAATATGTTGACAAGCTGTTTTTTAATACTACAGTAATCCATTTAAATTTATGTTCTACGAATGATGTCGAACTTCGATGTGTTTAGTTTATCTAAGAAAGACAGATTTTTTTGTTATCATAATAGTAGACTTACTGTCATAGTAAATTTTTAATTGATCTATCTTATTTTCTTTGGAGATTTGCTAGAATTTCTTGAAGTCAAATTATTTAACGTATCGTACTTGTAGGCACAATATATTCCGCCTCAAAGCTTGATAAAGCAACAAATTCTTACTTTTTTATTATCCATGAAATCACACTTGAGCTAAGACTGAGCATAAATCCTGAGGTATTTTTTTTATCATCTATATAATTAGCCCAATCACTATTAATATAAAAAGATAACTTAAAATCTTTTATCCACTCATAACAAATGTCATAATTAAGAGTTCCCTTAATGTATATAATAACTCTTTTGACTACTTTAAAGTGATGCTTGTTAGAGCTATACATGAATCTGGATAATAAACTAACTGCAAACATAATATCTGACTTTAAATGTATGAGATAAATTAATCCTCCAATTAAACTTCTATACTATTTCTCATCTATTTTTTTAACTCCATCTGACTTATAAATTATCATATGAATTTTTTTTAATAAATCTTTAGCTTATTTATATCTTGAATAATTTTCATTCATAGAAAATAATGTAAAAACTCCATATTAGTCATTTCAAATTTTGACATTATATTTTTCTTAAATTCAACAAGCATATCTAATGAATTTTCATTATAAATTATATCATCTATATATAAATAGACAATAAAAATTTTCATGCCTTGGGTTTTTATATATAAAGTTGCCTCAATTAAACTTTTAAAAAAATTATGTTGAAGAGAGTATATCAATTTTATTGTACCATGCTCTCAATGCTAAAAAAATTTTGTTGTACTATGCTCTCAATGCTGGTTTCAAACCATATAATACTTCATCCAATTTATACACTCTATCTTTTTATCCATTAATTTTAAATCCACTCATAACGAATGTCATAATTAAGAGTTCCCTTAATAGATCTATTAAGAACTCTTTTGACTACTCTAAAGTGATACTTATTAGGGCTATACATGAATTTGGATAATAAACTAACTACAAACATAATATATGATCTTAAATGTATGAGATAAATTAAGCCTCTAATTAAACTTCTATACTATTTCTCATCTATTTTTCTAACTCTATCATCCGACATAAGTTTATCGTTTATATTTATTGGAGTATTTACTGAATTATAAATTATCATATGAAAACTTTTTAATAAATCTTCAACATATTTTTCTTAGCATAAAAAAATTATATTTGCATCTTGAATAATTTCCATTCATAGAAAATAATGTAAAAACTCCATATTAGTCATTTCAAATTTTGACATTATAATTTTTTAAATTTAACAAGCATATTTGATAAATTTTCAGTATAAATTATATCATGTATATATAAACAAACAATAAAAATTTTCATACCTTGGGTTTTTATATATAAAGTTGGCTCAATTAAACTTTTTAAAAAATTATGTTGAAGATAGTACTTATTAATTTTGTTGTACCATGCCCTCAATACTTGTTTCAAACCATATAATGCCTTATCCAATTTATACACTCTATCTTCTTACCCATTAATTTTAAATCCTTAAAGCTGCTTTATATTAACCTTCTCTTACAACATTTCACTCAACAAGGCTGATTTAATATCAAATTAATAAATACATCTATTTTTTAGTGTTGCCAATACTAATATTGTTCTAATTATATCAATTCTAACAATTGAAGAATTTTTTTTTAAAGTTAATATTTGAAATTTGAGCACGCCCTTTAGCAACTAAATGGGCTTTATATTTTTGTATTGAGCCATCAGCATTAAATTTTGGCTTGTATATCCACTTGAGTCTAATTACTTCTTTTCCTATGGATTATATCTACTAACTTTCAAGTCTTATTTTTTTTCAATAGCTTACAGCTTATCATTCATTCTAAGTTATAACTGCATGCATAACAAGTAGGTTCCAAAGTAAAATATGTAATATCATCATACCGATATATCTATTAAAGACTATGAAATTTTCTTACAGGTGTTTCATTATCATCAAAATCTCTTAAATTTGAATCATTTAAAATATGAGAAGATTCGGGTCAGATATTAATAATAGACAAAGTACCATGTTTCTTAAAGACGTCTTCTCACTTTTGTCTATTCCTATAACTTTAGAGTTTTAAACATCTTCATTAAAAATAATATCATGACTTATGATCAATTTTTTAGTTATAGAATCATAAAGTCTAAACATTTTATTTCATTATTATACCTCATAAATATGCATTTAATGCTAGTCATAAGTGTCATACAAGTCAATCATATGAGTGATAGTACGTCTGACATAATACACACTCTTTTTGTTTATTATTATTTATTAATATTTTTTACTTTATATTATTTGTTGTATATATGGTAATGTTTATGGATTTGTGTACTGAGAATTAGATCATGATTAGATCACGATAATGAGATCGATTCGCCTTTAAACACAAACCCTAAATAATTCTAATTATAGGTTACTCGAGGGGACATCGAGATAACCGAACACTCTAGGATATTAGATGGATGAGTGATTATAGATACATGATAATTCAGAATAGATAGGTCCAAATGATTAGATTCCTTTGTATAGTATGAGGACTACGGTGTAGTGGTCTAGTACATCTATAATCGATGAGTCAAGTGAATTATTATAGAGATAACAATTCACTAAGCTAGAAAGAGTTCTGATAGGTATAACTCATGGCCAACTCGATATTGGGCCTAGAGGGCCACACACATATGGTAGGTGTTGCGACGAGTAGAGGTTCAGATATGAGATATCCGTTGGAGCCCCTATCTTATTAGATATCCAATAAACCCTTGAATTATTAGATACATAGATAAGATCTAATAAGAGTCAATGAGAGATTATTGGATAGAAACTCACTAATCTAATAAGCTTGGGTAGTTGGATAGAGATCCAGTACCCAATATGGTAGGATCTATTATGGTTAAATTGTAAGGGGACCTCTATAAATATGAGGGAACCAAAGGGTCATAGGCTAGACCCCTTTTGGTTGCTATCTCCTATTCTCCTCTTCCCCTCTCCTCCTTAACTTGCAACCCTTATTTAGGGTGTGTGGACAACAAGAAGGGCCGCCCCTTCTTAATTGTGTGGTGCATGCAGCGAGGAGGATTGTGCAACAATTTGAGGAGCGTCTTCGTAGCCCTTGCCATGCGGATCACTACTAGAGAGGAGCACAGTTGATCTCCTTCATCATTTCTCATAGATCTACAGAAATTTAGGGGTATACGATCTCCCTAGGTGACATAATATTTTTATATGTATAACTTTTTGGTTTTGTGGGTTTTTACGCACCAATCTTTACACGACGACAAAAGACTAATTTTCTGTAGAAATATAAGATTTCATTTTCTATTCTTCCACTATGCATGTGATGTCACCTTAGATTTCAAATAGTAGTATCAGAGCCAGGTTGTTCATGCAAAAGATTAGTTTTTAAATTGCATGTATTATGTTCAATCGCGTAGAATTATTTTTACATGATTGTTGTGATTTTTATCGTAGTTTTAAGATCTGAACTGCACATCTTCTCCCTGCTAAAAGGTGTTTTAGATCAATATTTTGTCACCAAAATTATTATCACAGAACAGGGGAGAAAGGGTAGCAACTGTTGCTGCCCTACAATTTGGCTGAAGGCTGATTGCAACCTTTACTGAGAGCATAACTTGCTGCTCTTGACTTTGCCAAAAGCAGCAAGGTCAAGGGTAGTAAGGGTGCTCTTACTACTCTCGACCTGTAGGATTAGCAACCCCCGTAACTAGGTTTCTTGGCTACAAGGGGCACCCTGGCGACTAAGGTTTCCTTGTCACCAAGGAGACCCTGGCGACTAGGATTCCTGGCCGCATAGGGCAAGAAAATGGTCAAGCTTCTTGGCCACCTAAGGTTGTACTATAGCCATGGTTTTTTGGCTGTAAAGGACTCTTTGGTGGCTAGGGTTTCCTAGCCACACAAGGCAGCCCTATGGCTTAGGATTTCTAGCTGTAGGGGGGTCCTTAATGGCTAACGTTTCCTATCCACATAGGAGACTACATGCCACGTGAGGGCACCCTATGGTAGGGTTTCCAAAATACTATATAATAATTAATTAAATATTTTAATTAATTATTATTATCTAGTAGTCCTACATGGTGATGTATATATGTGATGTATCTGTTGAATCTCAGATTTTGATGATGAAGTCAATTGTCATTTGTTATTTAATCCATATGTTGAGATAAGTGTGCAGGATTAACTACGATGGAAGTAAGACATACAGCAGGAGTTACGCTGGAGTCAAGACCATGATCACGTTAGGGGTTCGAGAGTTCGACGGAAATCTGAATGGTCGTTGGAGGTTTTGCGGGAACAAATCCGAGAAGTTCGGAGCTTGCCAAAGAAGCTCATTGAAACTCGTAAAGTGGATCGTCGCAAGTCCAGGAGTTTGCCAGAAGTCCGCCGGAGCATCGCCAAAGGTTCGTTGGATGTTCGCTGGAAGTTCGCCGGAAGAAGCGATTGACACACCGGAGCAAGTTGCAGTAAATGTCTTAAAATATCGTAGGTAGCATGATGATTAAGTTAGAAATGGGAGGTGATCCCATTAACTTAATCTTGGGGCAATTGGGCCCTTGACAGCCCATTCGAACCCATATTTCCTGGCCGGCGGTGGCACCGCCCAGGAGCTCAGTCTCCCAGGTCTGCTAGGCGGTGGAACCGCCCCTGTCAGGCGGTGGTACCACTAGAGCTTGATCTCCGAGCTCTGTCAAGCGGTGGAACCGCCCCTGTCAGGCGGTGGTACCACTAGAGCTTGATCTCCGAGCTCTGTCAAGCGGTGGAACCGCCCCTGTCAGGCGGTGGTACCACTAGAGCTTGATCTCCGAGCTCTGTCAAGCGGTGGAACCGCCCCTGTCAGGCGGTGGTACCACTAGAGCTTGATCTCCGAGCTCTGTCAAGCGGTGGAACCGCCCCTGTCAGGCGGTGGTACCGCCAGAGCTCGATCTCCGAGCTCTGTCAGGCGGTAGTACCGCCCAGTCAGGCGGTGGTACCGTCAAGACCCCGAAAATCCGGGATATGATAGTTTTGAGCTCGAAATTCAAATCTGTTTGGGGCCTATATATACCCCACCCTCTCAGTAATGAAAGGGCACCGAAAGGCACTAAAACTTAGCATCTATTCTGTGAATTTGAGAGCTCAAAAGTGTTGTAAAGGCCAAAAGTTTTTCTCTATCTTTTCTTCTAAGTTTTGATCATTTAAGAGAGGAGTGAAAAATCTGTAAATGTTGTCTCCTAAGCCCGTCAAAAGGAGTAGAGTTGTAAAAGGGTGGTTGACCTTCGCCTATTGAAGGAATGTCTCTAGTGGACATCAGTGACCTCATCGAAGGAGGAAGCCAAAAATGGATGTAGGTCAAGATTGACCAAACCACTCTAAATCTCGGTTTGCATTTACATTATTCTCTCTATCTTAAACTGCAAACTGCCTCCATTGCTTTACTTCAACTTTACTTTTGCTTAATCTTAAGTTGAAGAACTTTCCGAAATGATTTTATGTCGGAAACGGTTTTATCGTACGAACGCAGTTTTGAACTGACAAAAGTTTTCCGCTGCACTAATTCACCCCTCCCCCCCCTCTTAGTACTCTTAATCCTAACAATTGGTATCAGAGCGGGGTTAACTCTCAATTAGATTAAAACCCAAGAGAGATGGCATATGTCGGAAACCAAGAGGGCCACTCTATTACACGTCCGCCCATGTTCAGTGGAACGAACTACACCTATTGGAAGACCCGAATGAGGATCTTCCTTATTTCCATGGATTTTGAACTTTGGAATCTTGTTGAAAATAGATTTTTGAAGTCTTCTCTTCCAAAGATCGATTGGAATGAATTAAAGAAGAAGACTTTCACTCTTAATGCAAAGGCTATGAATGCCTTATTTTGTGCGCTTGATAAAAATGAGTTCAATCGTGTTTCGGTTTGTAAAACCGCGTTTGATATTTGGCATACACTTGAAGTGACTCACAAAGGCATAAGTAGAGTGAAAGAGTCAAAAATCAATCTTTTGATATATTCTTTTGAACTTTTTTAAATGAAACCGAGCGAGACCATAGGTGACATATACACCCATTTCACGGATTCGTCAATGGTCTAAAAGGACTCGGTAAAAGTTTTTCAGATTCTGAGCTCGTAAATAAGATTCTAAGATCTCTTCCTAAGAGTTGGGACACTAAAATCACTGCTATTTAAGAGGCTAAAGATTTAAACAACTTCCTTCCTGAAGAACTAATCGGGTCATTAACGACCTACGAAATGACTTGCAAAACTCATGAAGAGCAAGAAGACATCCTTCCAAAGAATATAAAGGATATGAAACTTAGAACTCTAGAAGACTACTTGAGAGAAAACTCAAGTGATGAGGACTATGACGATGACTTGACACTTCTAACAAGAAAATTTAAAAAATTTATTAAAAGAAATAAGTTTAAAAATGATACTAAAAATAAATTTGAACCTAAAAAGGATCAAGTTATTTGCTACGAATACAAGAAGCCGGGACACTACAAAAGTGATTGTCCCCAAGTCAAGAAGAGAACACCAAAGAAGAAGGCGCTCAAAG
>LVTN01000620.1:30794-48920 GCA_001649415.1 Musa itinerans | reverse complement strand
TTTACATATTGATATCTTACCATATGATGAATTGCTTCAATTACCATTCTTCACATTTGAGATGTAAAATTTGAAAATGGATGTCAAGCCTTGACATCATTTTCGGAGAGATACATCATGATAGGAATCATGATGGGAATATTGATTAGGTTAAACGAACTCAACTTATTAATATGTCTCTTGAATTCAAAGGCTATGAATTCAAGAATGACTTATCTCAAGTATAGCATATAGATAGGGGGAGTTAAGGTTAACTCCGTTATCAATTGATTGTCATCATAAAAAATGGGGAGATTGTTGAATCTCGGATTTTGATGATGAAGTCAATTGTCATTTGTTATCTAATCCATATGTTGAGATAAGTGTGCAGGATTAACTCCGATGGAAGTAAGACATGCAGTAGGGTTGCGCCGGAGTCAAGACCATGATCACGTTGGGGGTTTGAGAGTTCGACGGAAGTCCGGACGGTCGTCGGAGGTTCTGCGGGAACAAATCCAAAAAGTCCGGAGCTTGCTAAAGAAGCTCGTCGGAACTCGCCAAGTGGATCGTCGCAAGTCTAGGAGTTTGCCGGAGCATCGCCGAAGGTTCATCGGATGTTCGCCGGAAGCTCGCCGGAAGAAGCGATTGACACACCGGAGCAAGTTGCAGTAAATGTCTTAAAATATCATAGTTAGCATAATGATTAAGTTAGAAATGGAAGGTGATCCCGCTAACTTAATCTTGGGGCAATTTGGCCCTTGATAGACCCAAATTGGGCCGAATGGATCAGCTCATTCGGACCCAGATTTCCTGGCAAGCGGTGGCACCGCCTGGGTCGACGGTGGCACCGCCCAGGAGCTTAGTCTCCCAGGTCTGCCAAGCAGTGGAACCGCCCCTATCAGGTGGTGGTACCACCTGAACTCGGTCTCCGAGCTCTACCAGGCGGTGGAACCGCCAGAGCTCGGTCTTCGAGCTCTGTCAGGTGGTAGTACTGCCCAGTCAGGCGGTGGTACCGCCAGGACCCAGAAAATCCGGGAGATGACAGTTTTGAGCTCGAAATTCAAATCTGTTTGGGGCCTATATATACCCCACCCTTTCAACAATGAAAGGGCACCGAAAGGCACTAAAACTTAGCATATATTCTGAGAATTTGAGAGCTTAAAAGTGTTGTAAAGGCCAAAAAAATTTCTCCCTCTTTTCTTCTAAGTTTTGATCATTCAAGAGAGGAGTGAAAAATCTGTAAGTGTTGTCTCCTAAGCCCATCAAAAGGAGTAGAGCTGTAAAAGGGTGGTTGACCTTCGCCTATTGAAGGAAGGTCTCTAGTGGACGTCAGTGACCTCATCGGAGGAGGAAGCCAAAAGTGGATGTAGGTCAAGATTGACCGAACCACTCTAAATCTCGGTTTGCATTTACATTATGCTCTCTATCTTAAACTACAAACTACCTCAATTACTTTACTTCAACTTTACTTTTGCTTGATCTTAAGTTGAAGAACTTTCCGAAATGGTTTTATCGTACGAACGTAGTTTTGAACCGACGAAAGTTTTTCGCTGCATTAATTCACCTCCCCCTCTTAGTGCTCTTGATCCTAACAGTATCATGTAGATGGATAATCATGGACCATGTGATATAATGTACGTGTGTATTATGATTATTATTATTATTATTATTATTATGGCCTACGAGCTTCTATTTTTTCTTATTTATTATTAGGCCTATGTGCTTGTGATTATGCTGTAATTACACGAGGAGGCGATAGTGGGACTCACGAGGCCGAAACGGATGATCGCGACATATGGAGATACTAATGAAACCGACTAGGACGAAATGGACGATCACAGGGCATGGAGATGTGCCGATGCACACACAGATTGTGATGTGAGTGATTGGGCCCACTGGCTCGGGCTTGATCATATTAGGTTGTGGTCTATGATTATCTGGTGTGATTACTCATATGATGTGTGATTACTTATACACATATTAGATATGTATATATATTTACATATGATATAAAAATATATATTAAATATATATGTGTGTGACACGTCATAAGAGACCGACTCAAAATCTCCTCTCTCGATAATATTAAGTCGGTAAACGTGAGGCAATTAGATTGACCCACATGACCTTCCATTGTTATAGGGAGAAATTGATTCCCGATGTAGGTTGAGTTGGTCGAGTCCTTCGAGGCTCACCTATATCGTGATTCAATATCTTACCTACGACATAGAGATGTCAACGATGATATGAGGATATGGTATACTTGGTCAAGTCCCTCGAGGGCATATTATCAAATCAGACTCATCTTGGAACGATGGTGATGACTTAACCGAACATCATGGTTGGTCAAGTCCCTTGAGGCCATGGCGGTTCAGAGGCCAAACAGGACAATAATCATAAATAGTTGTGATCGACAAGAGTTGCCTACCTTTTTGGTTTAGCATGATTGATGAAGTCTCTCAAGATTACGTTAAGATACAAATTGGATCCCGATCCCCATTAGAGATTCGTCGAGAATCTCTGATTCATATACTAGAGGGAGTTGTGTATTTTACGAGAAAATAGTGGGAGTAGATTAAGATAGAAGTTCTTATCTTGATTGTTTATTTTTTTATAAAATTTACATGTTATGTATTTATACTACATCTCCTGTCTGTCAGCAACATGTTGCTTTCAAATCCCTTACGTAGCATACTTGATGTTAACTGCCTTACTGGTCTAAATTACACGAATTGGCTTCGCAATATTAGAATCATTCTTATAGTGAAGAATATCATGTATGTCCTTGATATAGTGATACCTACACCCGAGGAAGGAGCAAGTGAGGATGAGATCGCTCACTACGTGAAGTATATAGATTACCCCACTCTTGCTCAATATTACATGTAATGCTCCATGACTTTCAAGTTACAAAGACAACATGAAAAGATGGATGCCAGATTCATTCTCCTATGTATCCACAAATTATTTGAGGAATAAGAAAGGACTCAACAATATGAGATATTCAAGAGTCTCTTCCACGCTAGGATGACTAAGGAACACCGGTTCAAAACCATGTCTTTAAGATGATTGAGTAGATAAAAAAACTCACATGTCTAGAAATGGTCTTAGAGGATAATCAATATGTGAATATTATATTTTAGTCCCTACTAGATTCATTTTCTCAATTAATCATGAATTTTAATATGAATAAGCTTGATGTGACTCTCCTTGAGCTCCTCAATATGTTGAAAGAGGTTGAGAGCACTATCAAGAAAGAGAAGCTAATTCTCTATGCCAGTGAGATCAGAAAGAAAAAGAAGGGCAAAGGCAACGGTAGACCGAGTAAAGCAAATGTTGCCAAGAATGACCCAATGAAGGACAAAGGTCAATGCTTCCATTATGGCAAAAATGGACATTAGAAGAGGAACTACAATGAGTACCTTGTAGAAAAGGCATAACAAAAGCTTGGAGAAGCTTTAGGTACATTTATGATCAGTCTCTATTTATTAGATTTTTGTAATAATGCATAGGTATTGGATATCGGTAGTACTTATCACATTTGTAATTCATTGTAGATTCTGGCAAGACTTAGGATATTAGTGAAAGGCGAGATGAATCTCAAGATGGGCAACGGAGCAAGAGTTACTGTTGTTGTTGTCAGCGAGGTCACTTTACATATGCTTAGTATAGCTATTATTACATTGGATGCATGCTATTTTGTTCCTTGTATTATCAAAAATATTATTTTCATTTAATGTTTGATAGTTGATGGATATAAATTAGTTTTTGATGACAATAGTTATTCAATAATATTGAATAATAAAATCATTAATATAGAAACATTGCATAATGATTTATTTATGCTAGACACTACTCCACGTATCATGTAAATGTGTCCAAGAAAAATGAGATAATGTGAACAATGCATATTTGTGGTATTATATGTTAAGTCATATTCATGAGAGAATGATTCAAAAGTTATCGAAGAATGTAGGTCTTCTTATTTCTTTTATCTTTTGAATTTTCTTTTTAATTAACATACTTCTGTTTGTCTTCTAACAAGACTTTGATATTACATTTGTTTGGTGTCCGTAGAACTTTAAGCAAAAAAAAAAGAAAAAAAGGAATATAGTAAAAGACTTATCATCTTAAACTTATATTAGTCAGAAGAATAAAGTACAAATATTTTTTAAAAAAATCAACTAAAGTCGAACAAACCTCCTCGTTCTTATCCATGCACGAAAAAAATCAACGACTCATCGATTGGTGTTAATTTTAAATCCTAATTATTTAAATTAATATTATCAATTGTCATATTTCCATACCCAGATTCCAACTACCACCATCTTGGATACGTCCAATGAACGGAGAAGCATGCAGCATAGAATATTCCTGCTAGAGAAGACTCGTAAGAAGATCTAGTCACTCGATCGCCACCAAATCTTTCTTACATTGTGTTCGATATCTTCATCTTCACCTCTAAAGTTCAGTGTCTTAGGGATATGGTGTCGCCGGCTTGGCTAACAGGTGGGATCAATCTCCGAGTAAAAAAGAAAGACAAAGGCACCACCAAATCTTTTCCCAGAGAGATCACAAAGGCCGTTGATTTTGTTCCACTTTGTTGATTTGATATTAATGACTGGGTTCTTACCCCTCGAGAGATCCAATCTCGTTAAGATGACAGTTATATTATAAGCTATACAAATTCGTTGCTTCTCGTCAGATTTGATTCGGAAAAGTGGATTCCTACTCTGGGATCCAACCCACACTGCATCATGCATGCAGATATCCACTAGAGCAACAACAGATGTATCATAAGATTGGGTGCTTAGGCACATACTATTGCTCTCAGAGATAAAAAAAGGAATTGTGCATCAATATAACTTTTTTTTCATCTATTACTATTTTAATTCATGCACTATAGCTTGTGGAGGTCGCTGTTGACTGGTGCATCTTCTCGTGGGTAAGATGGTAAATGACTTGTCTGATTCCCTTTCGGTGCGTTATTGCAGGTATTGTGATCCAGCAGTCATCCATTCATTCTTGGGTGGTCTAATCATGCTCATTTTGCTCGACAGCAATCAATAATTATATACATTATTCGATGATATAGCAATGATGGGATGAAGAGCAGAGTGTCCAAAATTTTAGATAGGCTTTTAAATTGAGAGCCAGAGGTGCAATGCTAATAATGCTGTGCATGTGTGCATGTTGCCACCAACAGCTGCAGCGTACGTGAGCACCACGCAACCCCTATAACGTAGGAGCCGATACCAATCTCATACGATACACCAACTTTTAGGAAGTCATCATCGTATTATTAGCTCCCGGCTGCACAACGCCAGCCATGTGTTCTTGCATCACTGGCCATCAGGTCGGAGCAGTTGTCATCCTTAATTCACATAATTTATCACTCTCTCTCTCTCTCTTATTGGATGACTTTGCCTTACAAGATGTGTGTGGAAGCATGGTGCGCTACAGTTCCTCTTTCCTTTGCTCCGGCACAATCTCTGATGAAATTGTTACTAAATATTCTTTATCTGGAGCTGCAGAATACTCGAAGATGATAGAAATCTTCGATTAATTTGTGGTGCTTTCGAAGAGGTAGCGGGCAACCAACCTCTATGCAGCGTTAGTTGATTCCGGAATTATTTATTGTTTGACTTGCTCATTATTTTATGCAAGAAAATTTCGTGTCACCGTCGGAGTGCTCTCTGACTTCATCCTTTTATGGTAGTTCGGCAGCCGAGTAGATGGACAATTCTGCGTTCTTGATGAAACCAGCGGCATCAATTTCTCTCCCCCATTTTTGTTTAATGGAGAAGGGATTTGTTTGCATCCGCCGCAAGTCAAAACACCCGACCACACAGCATCCGGCGTTAGATCTGCAATCTCCGATCTCATCCACTCCATTCTTATTTCCGAGCTGAAGCCTTCCCTTCCCCCCAACAAAACGTGACGCTGAAACGCGACGTCACGTCTTTTTCTTATCACTACGCTCCAAAAGGTCAACCTCCCTCTTGCCTTCCGAACTTGCTTGCTTCGAGTGAGCCGACGACTCGCTCCTCCTCGATCTTTTATTATCATTAATATGCGGTGGAATCGGGTGGCGGAGGCAAGTCAGCTCGTACCCGAATTGACTGCCGGTTTGACCAGGTCTCGGGTCGGGGTTGGGGTCGCTGACGAATAGAGTTTGATGATCCAATTGATGGACTCCGTTCGGCGCCATCGATGTGTGTGGATCGTCGCCACCACATTTGGATGGTTGGGATGTAGTGCGTCGAACCATGCAAATGACCGAATCGAAGCTTTCGGGTGAGATTTGTTCGTGACGCCAGCATGTGAACCGTGGTCCGGATTACGGAGCTCCGAAAGAAAGACCGCAGTTTCGAAATAGTTCCTTCTAGTGTTGCCATGGCCATACATTACCACCCCCAAACCACCCCACCCTCCGGTTCTAAAATATATATATGTACCTCTACCCCTTCATCGCATTCCATCCATCTTCTACCAGCATACTTGATTGCCTTCTTTCTCTCTCTCACACACACACCCTGTCCAGGTTTTTCTCAAGCAGAAGAACCAAAGAAATGGTGGCAATGGACGTGGTGGTGGGGGCTGGCGGAAGGGAAGAAGAGACAGCTAATGAAAACTACGTGAAGGGGGTGAGGCACCTGTGCGAGAGTGGCATTTCGAGGGTCCCTGCCAAGTACATCCTCCCTGTCCCGGACCGGCCTCAAGTTGCTCCACATGAGAGGAAGGATAACACTGGTTCCAATCTAAGGCTGCCCGTGATTGATGTGGCCCGACTGCGTACGCCGGATCGCGGTCGAGTTTTGGAGTGCTTGGATAGAGCCTGCAGGGAATATGGCTTCTTCCAGGTGTCTGCTTTGGTGCTTCCTTGAGTTCATATGATCGGTAGACGTTATAGAACATGGTTGTGATCGCTCTGTGTTGCGTGTAGGTGGTGAACCACGGCATGAGCAGCGAAGCTCTACGAAGAATGATGGATGTCGGGAGGAGATTCTTCGGGCTCCCACTGGAGGAGAGATCCAAGTACATGACGAGCGACATCAGGGGGCCGGTGAGGTACGGCACCAGCTACAACCAGATACAGGACAGCGTGTTCTGTTGGAGGGACTTCTTGAAGCTCAGCTGCCATCCACTGGAGGAGGTCCTCCCGTTCTGGCCCTCTGCTCCAATGGATTTGAGGTGAGGCTCCCTCCCACGTGGTGTGCTGTCCATCAGAATGCATTCGCTTGATTCATGTACAATTGCCCATGCTGTCAACGTTCATCCCACAGTAATCCTGCCACAAAATCTTGGAAACAACGAGATGCCATCCCCCTGTTGAGTAATCCTATGCAGCAGATAAATATAGCCGTCATAGCAGTAGACTCGGAAGCAGTGATCTGTTCAATAAAAGATTTGGAAACAATGGGGACAAGTCTACTAACATGCACTGTGGTGCACAGTGCATAGCTGCTCTGAGATTAACTGGTTTTGGGGCTGTCGGCACTACATTAGTCTGAGCCAGCACATCCGGTAGCACAGGTAGCCACCCCGATTAAAGAATATATGGTAGTAGCACTTCAGTCATATAGATAACTAATGTATGTTTCGCATGTCTTTGTCACTCTTAGATGCTTCTAGGAACCTTCTCTGCAGCCACAACCTTAGCTCTCTGTAGATCAAACGTTATCTATGTGGTTGGTCGCCTGGGTGATTTTTTTTCTATATCAATCTTACTGGCCAGAAATGCTTTAATGTGACAAAGAAGAAAAAAGCTATTATTGAGGATATGCAAAAAGAAGCCAGCGAAAGAAAAGCAAATCATTAATCATGGCTTCTGTGTCACTGTCCAGAATATATCCGACTAGATAATCATGGAATGTTGTAGGAGTAAGTAGTTGTTGTATCTGATGTTATGGTTGATGCAGGGATGAGGCGGTTTCATATGCTAAGCAAATCAAATCCTTGTTCTGTGATATCATGGCAGCGGTCCTTGAGATCCTGGGAGTGAACAGTGGCTACCTCGAGGAATTCGATGATGGAACGCACCTCGTGGTCATAAACTACTATCCACCCTGCCCTGAACCCGATCTGACACTCGGAATGCCGCCCCATTCCGACTACGGCTTCCTCACTCTCCTGTTGCAGGACGATATCAAGGGGCTCCAGGTTCAACTTCGCGGCAAGTGGATCACCGTCGAGCCCATTCCCAACTCTTTCGTTGTCAACATCGGCGATCATCTAGAGGTCAGTGTTCGATGTCTGTTGCGTCGGACTTAGAAGCAGCATGAGTGGCTTTCTGGCCGCCTTCTGGTTCACAAGTTACGACGACCAGTATCCTACGGACCTTAAAATTTACGCGTCGTGGAAGCAGGACGGGTGGCTTCCTTCATGCCTCCAACTAATGGCTCTCGTTGGATTTGCCGACGCAGATATTTAGCAACGGGAGGTACAAGAGCGTGCTGCACCGCGTCGTCGTTAACTCGACGAAGCCCCGGATGTCGATCGCGTCCCTCCACAGCCTCCCCTTCGCGAACGTGGTCAGTCCTTCGCCGGAGCTGGTCGACCAGGAGAACCCGAGGCTGTACAAGGACACCGACTTCGCCGCCTTCCTTGACTACATATCCTCCCACGAGCCGAAGCGCAAGAGCTTCCTGGAGTCGAGGAAGTTGCCTCCCCATGAGGTGCGGTCCAAAAGTCAATGAGGTGCAGGCATCTTCGGTGGCGTGAGATGTCCGTAAGAGTCCATGCATTGTAACCTAAATATTTGTCGGGCAGTATGTGTGTAACTCGACTCATCGTCCTCTTGCACTGTACCTCAGCGTTGTAAGAAGACAGAGAAGGCCCCCCCTCACGGAGAGGGCAGAGAAGACAGCATTCATTTTTGCGTGTAAAAATCTCCTGATCAAGTGCACCAGAAAGCTTTAGTAGGTTGAACTCCTACAGCTCAGTGATCCGTTGAACTTGCGGTGGTCTAGTGGAAGAAGAGCGTAACCTAAGGCTTGGAGCCCGGTCCGATCGGCCCGATTTTAGAGATCATTCACGAAATCGAGCCTCGACTCGTAGAATACATGTCGGAGGTTCTTTAATTTTAGCAAACCTATAATCCTGATGATTGATGTTGGCCCATCCGTATGCAGTTTTAATTTCAGCGAACCATGAATCACGAGCCTCCAGCGTGTTTATTTCTTTGACTCAAGTCAAAATTCTCCTAATCCATACAAACGGAAAAAGAAAGAAACGAAAAAAAAAAGATAAAAGAATATGTATCCGCGCATTTAATGCCTCCAGCGGCATCCAATGCGGGTTGAGTTACTGCAGGGCCCCGCACCGTTACCCATCGTTACGCACCATAACCAGGGAAGTTGGATGCCTTCTTGCTTTCCCGGGAAGGTATCCTATGTGGGAGAGAATAAAGGGTTAATTAGTCCCCTGGGGGTTGCCAGTCACCATGTTTTAGGTTTTTGACCAACCACTGCTATTAATCCTTGCTTGTTGAGCGTTTGCAGATGGTACAGAACAAGAGATAAAGATGTAAGCATGGAAACACATCACGTTGTCTCTATCCTAGAACGGACAGAAGAAGAAGAACAAGAAGATAAGATAGCTTCCAAAGGGCCCATGAAGCAAAAGTAAAAAGCCAAGGAGATCATCTTGGAAGAAAGCACTAGAGCGCTGCGGAAGAGAGTGAGGATGGAAAAGAAGAGAATATTGTTGCGTAACACCTACTGGCCGTGTAATAACTCTTCCCCAAACCCTACCTTCCGTGTTAAGCCTTGCAACCCTCCCTCCCGTCCTTTCCCCTCGCCCGTATATATATATATATATATATATATATATATATATATATATATATATGTTATCCCTGTCCCGTTTAACAGGGGAAGTTTTATCTCTCTTATAGAATGTCAGACTCCCCCAAGCTATCCTGTGGCTGTGCGGCTACAGAGCCATTGTTGCGGCCCATCGTGACAGTGAGGTCAGAAGAAGACGACGGCAGAACCACCTCGACATTAAGAGATGGTGACGGCAATGAAGGGTGCCACACTCCGACGTCAGAAGAGAGCAAGCTGCCATCTACTCCCTTGAACTGCCCGCCTGCGCCGAGGAAGCGCAGGAGGATCGCCGTTAGCAGGAGGCGGCCACGGCCGGACCAGGTGGAGTTCATCGTGGTTGGGGCCAAAGAGATGGAGCAGCTGTTCTCGAGGATAGATCAGCCACCGCGACATGCCAAGAGGCAAAGGCGTGATAGTCCGGACGACAAGTAAGATCGACGGCAGCATTCAGCTTATTTTTGCTGTTCCTCATGGATGTGCACTCAGATCTGATAGGATTCGGTTCATAATCTTCTATGTTTCTTCTTGTTAGAAGCTTTTATATATGAGGTGACAGTTGATATGGTTCCTTAGACCTTGTGATCCAAGGTGATATTGTCATTGTATTTCTTTTTCTTTTTTACATATTTTTTTCTTGTTTTTTTCACCTTTGTGACGTATGTACAAGGTTGAATGACGCGAGTGATGGATCGGCCACTTTTAGTTATTGCTGCAGCAGCAGCAGCAGCGTAATTGAAGATTGTGATGCTCACATCAGCTATAAGAATTTTGGTTATTCTCTCCTCGATAATTATAGCTACCAAGAGATGGGAAGGTGGGACGTTTCGGCTTTTACGCATTCGTCGCTTAGGGAATCTATTTAATATTAGGTGAGATCGATCTGAAATAAATTATGAACCAAAGCATACATATTTATACAGTGATAAATGTTTCTTGTCATATTCACGTGCATCGTATGGTATTATGGGCTCTACGATGCACGCATTAAGCAAATTAAGCTTGCCTTGGATTCTTTAGCTTTCCTGGTTGGAGCAACATTAGGATAGAGATAGAGATAAGACTGATGTGTGTCTCACACGGTCAAAGTGATCTGTAATCTCCATGTTCGGTAACCTTGACTTAGTAGGAATGCCACAAGGAATTTTATGTATTTTCGTTCGAAGAAAAAAAAAAGGAATTTTAGGCCAGCGTGAAGCAATCAACAGGTAAAACTCACGGGGATCGCGCCGTAGTTGAAGTCCTGCTCCCCTGTGGGGCAGCCGAGCGTACACGTGTGGTGGGTATAAATTCTAAACGACACGGGTCGGCGTCCATTTCAGGGAATCCTATGCTGGGAAGGAGCGAAAACAATATTCTACCCACCTCGCATACCTCGTTAAGAATCAATCACATTACAGTCATTGATTACGACAGGGATATAGATAGACGGAATCATCACTGGGTGATTCCGAGACGTGAAGAAGGCACGAGAACAGGACGTATGGTAATGGCTTCGGGGTGTCCAGTCTCTGCGGCGAACCGATCAACAGTTAAAAAGTACGAATGATGCATGCTGACAGACTCGAGTTTACGTAAGGCTTCAGCGTGACGAAAGCCACATGTGGGCATCTACGAACGCAAAGCAAGGGAGGAGGGTGAACGTTGGAAGCAAAGCGATAGGGGCATAAAGGGGAGTAGGAGGCGAGGAGGCAAAGCGGTCGGTCTACGGCGGAATCCGGTGGCTTTAAAGGGAGGAGTTCAAGTTTGGAGTGTGGGCTGTTACTTTGCACTTTGGACACCTCACCTCGCCTCGCATTCTATTCATGCGGTGAGTAGACAGCAGCCGAAAGATCCCATGCAACCCAAAAGAGGGAAAAAAGCTGAGACGAGTTTATAGAAGAACAGTGGGTGTATGCACTGTCACAATGCTTTCGGCACATTCAGGCTCCCAACGTGAGAGCCCATTGAACGAACACCCAAGTTTGAAGAACAGGCCTCGGCCGATCTCGCCCAGCCACATGGCTTCGGGAGCCCAACAAAAGCCGAGAAATCCTTAAGAGGCAGCCTTGTCCCACTCGAGAATTCCACAACCACACTACTAGGAATCATCTCGCTATGTAACCGTGTCAGCATCGGTCATACAGAAAATTGTCCGGCGGCCTCTCGAACATGTCGCACACCATGCCGTCGACCGCCGCCATCCCCCGCGACGATTTCCCAGCCCCGGATGCATCGGCTTCAGTCCCTCCGCATCTGGTTCGCGGATCAGGCTGTTCCACTTTCTTGGGAGTTTGGGGCTCTGCTTTCTTGTCCTCGATTCGCCTCCTCTTAACTCCTCTTCCTGCGTTTCCTCCTCGGTGATGGACTCTGCTTCCATTCGTCTGCAGCCACTTCTGGGTGCTTCCGCTACCTTCTCTTTGCTTCGGTAGGTGGTGACCAGGCGACGGTAACTTGAGCTTCCTTGGCCTCTACAGTTGCGTTATTCGTCTACATTGCCCACGATGTAATTAACACGAGTGGCATTTACAACCAAGAAAAGAACAAAGGATCTACGTTGGGCCGGTGAAGCGAAGATGGTGAAGCATCGCCATCAAAAAAACGATGTTATTGTCTATTAACTCTCGCAACCTTGTCTAGACGAAAACGATTCCAGGCCGGCGGGTCGCGCTGTAGCGAGAGTTCGATCTGACACAGCGAGAAGACACATCAGAAACTTCAGCACATGAGGGATCGATGGGATGGGATGGGATGTCGTCACACCACCACCGAAACGGAGGGCATCTGTTTCAAGTACTACTGCTACGTCCCATCAACGATTTATAGTGCTCATCCGCTGGCTTACGGAGCAGCTTTAAGGCTCGTCCGCTGGCTCACGAGTGATGTTGTAACAACTCCCGGAGGAAGAAAGAAGCTTACGTTCCTCAGATCTACCCGCCATGTGCACGTAACTCGATGCACCCAAGGCGGCATGAGCCGTCGGGAAAAGAGAAAGTACACGGATTACAGCAGCCGTAAAGAGTACAATCAAAGTGAGGGTTAAAATGACATCACCCGCGGGGCCCAGATTATTCCTGTCAAACTATCATCTCAGTGACGAGCGTACAACGGCGCAGTGTACTTTATAGTTCAGAAGTTACCACGGCACGGCAAAAAGGATGCGATACCATGGTACCGGTGGAGAACTTGCTATAACAGCACACAAGTGGTGGGTTTTGACTCGTTCATGGCGTAAAACATAGGGTGCTACCGCTGCACGCAGGAAAGCAAAGCACAGGGGCGGGCGGTGGAAGCGAATCATTATGAGGGGAATCTTGAACCTAATTTGTGAAGGGGTGACACATGCCGGAGAAGGTTTGTGACAGCAACCTACAGCTCAACAGCAGACCTAACCGACTAAACTACCACACCGGGAAGACGAGGGCCGACCATTTACCATTAGTTTAGCCCTTAAGAAATCTTCCTAGAACGCCCCACCCGCCTCGCCCTCATCATGGTCCTCACGCAGGGAAAGGGGAGGAGGAGAGAGAGCCCAAAGTGGTCCTGCCGAGGGCGTACTAGCAGGCCTTCAAGAAGCCAGTTCATATGGAACTCAAATCCCCGTCTCATGAGGCTGTCAACAAAATTCGCCAAGAAAAAGCAGCCAAGGAGGACGCCCCACGTATACTGGTCCTCGACCTCAGTCGATCTTTCTTCTTCGTCTTCTTCGTTCATGGGTGTAAAAGCCATGAGAAAGACTAGCTAGGTCTATGCCCCGCCCATTCCTGGGCCCAGTCGTCGTCATCAACCATGCGCTGGGTTCGGCCAACCTGGACCTGTTCCTGCTCCTGCTCCTATTTAATGCAAATGGACGCCCTCCCTCCGCATACATCAAGTTGGCACTTGTGTCATTGCTGGTGACATCAACTAATTCACTGATGCCATTCACTGGAGTGGGGGAGGGGGGAAGTACATGTTTGATCTATAGGACCTACTCCTTACTTGATGCTATTATTTGTTACTGTGCTTTAGCTTACTTTTGTCTACAATACAAAGAAAGTGATCCGCCACCTACAGAATTGTCTAGATCAGATGCCCCAACTAGCACGAACCTGAAAACCTTTTGTTCTCCACCAATAAAGCTTCGATACGATTCATAAAATTCTACCATTTCATTACATGCACAGGTAGAATTCAATTCTATATTCGCATAGAGACGATAAAGACCAACGATGCTACCGCTGCAACATGTAGTGGCATCCGGTTTGAAGTGACAGGAAGCAACATTTCGAGTAAACAAGTTTCACATCGGGGGAACTATTCCTTCCATATGCCTTCCGATGTGCGCACAGCTCACAGAGAACATTAATATTGTGACAATGCATGCGAGATCAATATTGTACAACATAATGTGACAATGAATGCGGCTAATAATTTGAGGAACTCTAGTGGAGGCTCTATGCAAAAGCAAGCAAGTGAGAGAAGACCTACATTTCTTATGGGGAGAGAAAAGAAGAAGGATTGCCTCGTTATAAAGGCATCGCATAAGAATAGACAGCGAATAACCATAATTGTAATATCAATGATTCACTTATTACACTCGCACTGTGAATGGAATAGAATTTGCACCTGTTTCGGTTTGTCTCTCTCTCTCTCTCTCTCTCTCTCTCTGTTGTTGCCGTGTGCTATTACCGAGAGGAGTATTTTTCCTGGGATGGGAAGCGTTGAATCTAAATGGCTCGTCTTGTTTTAATAGTAATATATGTTTCTGCTTCTTCTTCTTCTTCTTCTTCTTAGTAATTCACATGCTGCATCAGGTCAGGAGGCGAAGGGGGCGCGGTGGGGGATCCCCTTTCGCCTTCTCGAGTTCGGCGGGGGTGGAGGACGCGCGGGGTCTCGGGCGTCGTGGCCCACTCCCTCGCGGGATCCCCCACCCCATCTTCCCCTCCGCCCACCCTTGCTCTCCTCTGCGGCTGCTGTCGACGATGATTCGCCGCCGCCGCTGGCGTCCTCGTCGCCCGGGTGCAGCACAAAAGTCGCGTCGCCGTTGCGCTTTATCCCAGCCAACTACATTTTTTGGTTTGTGTGTGCGTGCGCACCGTCAGATGTTGGATTAATTAGGATCGCTTGGGTCGGGCGCGCGAATTACGATGCGATTGGAGGAGGGGAAGAATGTGTACCGACCTTGCAGCCCAGGGAGCAGAAGCGGAAGGGGTCGAGGAGGGAGCGGGCACAGATCTCGCAAGTGTGGGGTGATGAGGAGGAGGGTGGGCCGGCAGCCGAGGAACCGGAGGCGCCACCACGTCCTGTACCGCGCGGCTGCGGCCGCTCGTTGAGGAAGAGGACGCGCGCGCTGTTGATGACGTAGGTCTGGACGCCGCTGATGTCGAGCACCTTCTGGATCTCCGCCACCCGCACGACGTCG
Source organism: Musa itinerans (assembly GCA_001649415.1). Classification (NCBI taxonomy): domain Eukaryota; kingdom Viridiplantae; phylum Streptophyta; class Magnoliopsida; order Zingiberales; family Musaceae; genus Musa; species Musa itinerans. The sequence goes on along the minus strand of LVTN01000620.1, from coordinate 33,731 downwards.
TGGTACGACGACCGCCGTATCTGCCACAGCCACCGCCGCCGCCACCAGTAACAAAACAAGACGCCCTCGTCACCGACAATTGACCGGAGGAGGGGCGAAAGACGAGAAAACGAAAAGAAACGAGAGAAGAACGGGGTAATGTGGTTGACCTGGATGACGCGGTGGCCGGAATGGCGGTCGGAGCGGCAATAGAAGCAGAAGGAGGAGGCGGAAGCGCCGCAGTCGAGGCAGAACATGTTGCTCTCGCTGCGGGGAGCGTCCGGGTGGAGAGGACACGCGGCGAAGAAATGGGTGGAGAGGAGGGGCTCCAGCCACGGAGGCACCAGCGACGCCGCCACCCTCCTCATCATCATCGCCGCCCCCGCCCGATCCAACGGCTCCAATCAATGTCGGCACCGCGACGGGGCGGAGGCTGGTAGCGGAAATCGGGAGACGCAAGGGAAGGAAGCGAAGAGGCAGAGAGGAGAGGAAAAGGGGAAGGAAACAAGAGACTTTTGAACTCAGTAACCCGTAAAGCAACAACGGGGTGGGCGGAGAGGGGAAAACATTAAGAAAAATAAAAGCGGTGAGCGAGGAAAGAAAGAGGCAAAGCGGATTTGATCAACGGATGGCGTCCTGCGAAGGGTAGATAGGGAGGGCACGAGGCCGTTGGATCGGGTTGTGGTTCGGCCTACGTTACTCGCGTCCCTTCGGAAGCGCTCCCCCGCCGAGGTCGGCAGCTGGGCTACGCGATGGTCTAAGAGCCACGGATCCGCTGTTCGATCTCCAACACGGAGACATTTCTGTCGAGTAACGTGGCTCCACGTGATTCGCTATTATATGCGGGACCCATGAGACTCGTCGGATCGAGGGCGCCCTGAATGCTTGCGTGTGAGGGCCGGCGCGCGCCGGATGAAGAGGAGGGGGAGCGGCGCACGCTTGGTGTGGGGGTTGGAAAGTTGCCCTTTTTGGGGGCAAGGAAAGATGGGAAGTCGAATGGGCGTGAGCTGGGCCCAGGGAGGATCCCACGTGGAGGGCGTGGCCAGCGTGTGGCGTGACGTGTGCGGCTTCACGGGGACACGGGATCGTGAGGGAGCGAAAAGAATCCCGGACGCAAGTGGGGTGGGCGTCGGGGAGTGCTCGCTGCGGTCAGATGCGTTAGGCACTAAGCCGCACGGCTTTCGACGTTTTTGACGGCCGAGTCGAAGGCGGGCGGGGAATTGTAAGAGTTCGGTAAGAGGTCAAAGATGGGACCTAAACTGGAACGGCTGGTGCACCGGCAAAAAAGAAACCCAAAAATGGACACTTGGCACGGCAGCAGGACGACCCGACGCAGTAATTGCAGGGACGAGTTGAAGGCGTGGCATGTAGAGGGGGTATCACCCTCACCGACGACCCCACCACCTCTCGCACCCCAAGTCAATCGATCGCGCGACTTCGACAAACGGTCAAGCCCGTACGTGGCAGCGGATATAATCATTGGGACTTCCCCGTACAGATGAGACTCATGGTCAGGATCGTTTGGGTTTTTTTTCTTTTTCTTTTTGAGTGTCGAAGGTACTTCCAGACCAACTCGATCATTTTTTTATACAAAGAAATATTATCTCAAAGTAAAAATAAAAAAACTTCTTCATCAATATCACATAAAACTTAATTCAATTTATTATAAATTTAAGCAGTATTATTCTGATTGTTCGATAAGTAAGGAAGATTCAAAATCAATCAATGTCAACTTTCGAATGTTTGAGGGACCTAGATTCGAGATTATACAAAAATTATGTTGGAGAATGTACTTGATAAAGTTTTTTTAATGCTTAAGATTTTTATTGATTTGAATGATACTATCAATGCATTTTTAAGAATGTACTTGACAATTTTGACATACGAGTCATGGTAAATGTTAGGAATGATTAAACGACTATCAATAAGATTATAAAATTATTATTTAAATCAAGAATATAAAATTATTATTTATCGGGTTAACTTAAAAATTAGAAGTAATACATGATCGAATCAATAGAGTCGAGTTGAAATCTTTATTAGTGTCATATTATAAGCCTTGTAGGATCGGACCCTCATGACATGTTGACTAGATGATGATAAAATTAAGTAAATAAAGATAATATATCAATAAAGATGAAGATAAAGTGTCAAGTAAATAAAAGATGATATATAAATAAATGCCTACATGTCAGGATGAGTAAAGTGCTAATGATCAAGAGTGGTGTTTGAGAATATGGATTTGGTCGATTGGATCGCATGGACAGGCGGATTCGACTTAAACAAGGACTATGAACCTATTCCAAAATGAAATATTTCAAGAACCTAAATAGAGATTTGTATGCTTCTTTGAGTGGAGGATGCGATTGCAAAATTAAAGACTCGTTTCGTCTAATTTTTTAATTATATATGTGTGTATGAACTCAAACTTAAGATCTATCATATATGATATAATAATATACTAACCAATTTGTCACGACCTTAGATGGAATTGCCTAAGGCGTGAGGCACCCTTGCGGCCAAAGACACGAACTTAGCTTGCGTTGCCTAAGTCGCGAGTTACCCTTGTGGCAAAGACGCGAACTTAGCTTGCATTGCCTAAGTCGCGCTTCGCCCTTGCGATCTTTCTCCGCAAGGATCAGCCCACTTGTAACCTCTCGCAGGTCCCGAAGGACCTGTAAAAGAGAAAGTTGGTTAGATCGAAAGAACGAGCAACGGACAAGTCCCGAAGTCTCGCGAAAAGGGGAAGCTTTACAAGCAATTCGACGAACACCTTGTGTGCACAAGAGAAAAGAGGGAGAGGGAGAAAACAATGCTTTAGAAGGATGAACGAACAGCTGCAAGCTCACAAACAGCCGCTCACCTGGTCCCGGGCGCGAAGACAAGTTCCCGTAAAGGCCAAGTACGAACTTGCGAAAGAGAGTTCAACGCCCGGTATATAACCGAAGCCCCATCCAG
>LVTN01000620.1:8572-25008 GCA_001649415.1 Musa itinerans | reverse complement strand
CAAGTTCCCGTAAAGGCCACGTGCGAACTTGCGAAAGAGAGTTCAACGCCCGGTATATAACCGAAGCCCCATCCAGCCCTGTGCCACCTGGGGGGTTCAAAGGGGCTGAGATGACTGACATTTTGGTGATATGTGATAGTTCACCGCAACCCTCCCGCGGCACGCGAAAATGGAGCTGTTTTGGGCTGTTTTGGGGCTGTTTTGCTCGGTTCGGTGAGCGATCGCTTGGTAACGCTGCAGCTGGTTCGAACTTACATATTTATAAGCAAAATGACCCAAAACCAAGAGAAAACATGTTGTCAAGCAGCTGTACATGCAGGTGTGAGCGACGAACGGTTCGTTGAACGGAGTTGTTGCGGGTGCGCGACGATCGTTCGTGACAAATCGGTCCGAATATCTCAATAGAATAGACCTTAATTAGTATTACCTAAGTTAGTGGTATATGGCAGAAGATCAAAATTGAAATGGGCTAATGTGAACAAAAAAACAAAAGGTTAAAGCCAAATATGTGATGGTCAAATTGTAATTGATTATGAGAAGATACGTCACAAACGAGTAAGCTTTCATGTAGCGAGAATATGCATGTAAAATTGTAGGGGGGAGAAAAAAAGAAAACCTCCACAACCTCCTCCATGGAATGGAAGTGATGGTGTAGATATCGAAAAATTTTCATGTGACTACGATGGAGCTAATATTTGCTAGAGGTTATCACATGTTGCTAGGAGGTTGAGGATAATTAAACTATGCGATAAGGGTTTTCTTTTATCCTTGTAAATATACTCCTTTGAAGGCGTTCATCGAGGACGCCGTATGTTAAATACCATCGAGTGTCAGTGAGAGAGACGATCCCACTACTCCAAACAAAGAATGAGATGGAATGTGTGCAGCTGCACTTTGGTGGCCTTGCTTGCTTGCATTTCTACCCATGCATCCATCACCGTATCACTTGGCCTACCAATCCAAAGAGAACCTTTCAGAATTCAGAACAAAAACTACTGTATAGATCTTTAAATTTGAGTGAAAATAAAGTACTTAACGCAACTCTCGGTTGTTTGACATGCTTTGGGAGTATAGCGGTCAATCTAACATGCCAATTTTGATCGATTTGGTAAGAGAACGTGCACAGCTCCTAATGGGCCCTTCTCGAGTTCGGGCTGACCCAATTCACAATGTGGGCCACATGGCGACAGCAAACTCTACTATCCTAAATCGAAAGCCCCTCGTGAGAAGGACGCATACACGGATCTTGACGCAAAGGAATGATCAGCACAGGAGATCCGTCAGTGGTCAAACTGATCGGCTGCATCACACGTTCCGATAGGTACTCATCGATGGCCATTTCGATTCACAGTATCACCTCATAAAAGTGATTCCCTTTTAGCATAAAGCTTCTCATAACCCTTTATGCGCGGGGCCCCACCGCATGGGTCGTATCCTATGGTCCGTCCCACAAATAAATCATTTCCATCAACTAAATAGCATTCCCGATCTCATGTCGATTCAATTAGATGGGTGTGTTTGGATCCATAGATTACGAGATCCAGACTATTCGTGTCTTCCACGTGCCAATCAACCTCGTGTGCTGATCCGCCCATCGCCACCGCACGCACTCTCCCCCACGGCCGGTGCCGTCTCCACGTCCGCGCCGCCCATCCAGGTCTGTAGCATCGTAGCAGCAATCTTGCCCCACCCATATCGTACCCGCAAGGCTCGCCATCATGGCTCGAGGGAGAGGGCGCTCTGCGGCGAGGAGGAATCCGGGTGGGACGACGAATGGTGGGCTGCTTTCATGGGATTCGGACGCTCATCAATCCCCTCATCCCAATTAGTGACCTCGGTGGGATGTATCACCCTGTTGAGGTGTGTCGGATGGAGAGAGCACCCAAAAGCTTTTGGGGCATTCGTGATGGAGCGTGGGCGTGGTGTGTTTGCTGCAACTTTTGACCCTCGAACTGATGATGCGTCGTCTTCTTTCGCCTTTCCCCTTTCTCCCAACGCATAAAGAACTCTCAGTCCTTGCTCTTTGATGCATCCATAGAACGCTGACGTTTCTTCATCTTCGACGCAATCCACAAATCTCGTCGAATTATTCAACACCACATCGTATTGTGGCTATCAATAGCTACCCTGAACCAAATTAAGCACGCCATGTTCTCGGATAAGACTCGTTCTTACCTTTGTCGTTTCACACATGCATGCTTCTCTGAGTCTTCCTTGTGGGCGTCACTGGTAGTAGAATTTACGCAAGCGATGATGCACATATTCCACGCAATCATTTGGTCCCGCTGCACGTTTGATGGTGGTGGAACCGCCTCTCGGTTGGTCCTCCTGTTGAAGAAATCAGCAGCACAGGGAGCCATGGCAGCTTGAGGATGTCTTCATATGCACCGGTTGGGTATGGTTCCCATATCCATGGTCCAAAAGGTGGACCAGACGCAGACGGTCAACTTGCAAGTAGATCATCATCATCCCTACATGTTTAAAGCTTTATAGGACTTGGAAACGTGGCTTCTGTACCAATCGTCCGCTTATGTTTGACTTAAGATTTCATTCTTTTAATGGTGATGCCACGGCAGAGCAAGTTTCATGTGTTTATGGGCAAATGGATCCATTCACACGATGGAGCGAAGAATGAACCTCCCCTCACGGACAACCAACCCACCGTTCCGAAACAAGTTAGTCCTTGTACATGTAGTAATCTTATACGAGGAGTCCCCTAGACGCAGTTCACTAGCAGCCACGAGCACCGGCGCAAAGGTTGTCACCTTTAAGATTCGACGAGTGGGCAAAGGAGCAGCAAACTTGCAGTCGTTTCATGGCATCGAGCCCTTGCAAGCATGCGTTTGGGTTGGATAGGGACAAAGCAGGACCTGCCACTGTACGACTCCGTATCTCCTTGTCATTTCCTCTGGAGTCTGCGAGAATCCTCTCGTCGGGCGAAGAGGCCAAACAAAAGTCATCAGAGATGTCACACTGTGCATCCACCACTGGGAGTTTTACCAGCATGAATCCGACTTCCTGATCGACAGAAGTAGACACTAACGTGGTGGCTGTTGGCAACAACAAGGAGAAGGAATCTGTATGATACGAGTGGCCTTTTGCAGTATGGTCTCGTGCATGATGTCGGCCGGCTGCTAATAGACGAGTCATAGTAGTAGTACTTGGCTGTTTGACAACTTTTACTTAATTAATTAATTATAAGCTCATCTCGATCGTCTTTGGAATTACTATACTATAAGCTAAGCTATTAATATTAACATTGATCAATTATAGTTCGGAAGGTTTTGGTTCGAATCGTTATTTTTTTTATATTTTTTAAATTTAAAAAAAAAAATAATTTTATTTTTAAAATTTTAAAAATATATGTACAACTATAATGGGTAAATTTGATAAAAATAAATAAATTTATAAACATTTTAATCAGACTAAATATCTTTCTCAAGAGTCCAACCCAAGTCTTTTGAATTAAACTTAACAATGTAACCATCATCCCATAATATCATTTATTTTTATTTTTAACTATATTTAATAAAATCAAGGTTGAATCGTAGACAAAGGCTATGGTCAATTTTAATTCAGTTTGAAACCAACAAATCATCGAATTAATTTTATTTTGATTCCAATCGAATCGTGATCGAAACTATTCGAATATAATATTATAGATATAAAAAGCTGAGAAATAAGTAGAATCATCGAGTGGGCAAAGTGGCCTCGCAAGTCAACAAAATAAGGATAGAGATAATTATAGATCAACGTTGCTAACCTATCCATTATAATTATAAAATTTAAATATAAAAATTATAATTATAATTTTTTAAGTTTAATAATTAAATATATGACTATAATGGATATATTTGATTAAAAAATTTATAAAATTTTTAATCAAACTAAAAATACCTTTCCCAATATTCCAACCCGAAGTCTTTTGAATTAAACTTAACACTGTAACCATAATCCCATAATATTATTTATATTTGTAAACATAATATAATAGATATACATTTAATTATATTTAATAAAATCAAGATCGAACTGTCCCAGGTTAGCGTGATCTTAGTTGAGTTTGAAACCAACGAATCATCAGATTGATTCGATTTCGATTCGAATTAAATCGTGATCAAAATTATTTGAATAGAATATTAAAGATATAAAAAGCTAAGAAACATGTAGAATCTTCTGAGTGGGCAAAGTAGCCTCACAAGCCAATAAAATAAGGACAGAGATAATTATAGATCAACCTTGCTTAACCTTCCCATTCATGTGCACTCATGTTCTTGACCTCATCTTACATGTGGCCAGAAACATATTCTCTCGCATACACACCAGCAGTTACCCAACGTGATAGCATATGACTGTGCATGGGAATTTGCGAGACATTTCCCACACCGCATGAAGTAGTAGAGAAGACATTTCCTGGTGGTGGTGGTGGTGGTGGTGGATGAGAGTGCTTTATAAAGTGAAAGCAAAGAGAGCCAATGCAATTTCTCTTTACCACACAACTCTTTTAAGGGCACACTCGAGAGATATATTAAATTGATGACCTGTCTCTATTGGGGCGGGCAAGCTGTCCCTCAAAGTAGGAAAGCTCAGCACCTGAAAACACCCACAAGCAAGTGCACGAGCAGATTCCGGGAGTGGAATTCATACAATAAACAACGAAGTTACTCTTGTACTGATGTATGTTGGGTAAAGAATGTTTCACGAGGTGGAAGAAAAGGTCGTGAAACCGCTCCTCTCTTCAAGGAAATTCTCATGATTTTTACCCGACAAAGGCTGGTGAATTGATACACCCAACAGTGAAAAGTGAACGCGTGTTACTGCGCCGAATGGGAAAGAGAATGAAAGGTGAAGCTCGAAACTTGTGCTTCTAACAATGACAGTGCGAGGGTGTACTTATGTCGAAGATTCAAGAGTTAGCGAGGTCGCGTCTCGGTAATCAAACGTCAGAGGGTATCAGACAGTTCTCGATGAGTCCCTGTCGGCCACAGTGCTGCTACTGATTTCACCATTCGATCAGCCTCTTTTAATACATACATTAGCTTGCAGTAGACATGGAACCATGCGACATGTGTGGAGTTGTCATCGACGAAGGCGACGTTTTTGTATGATCACTACGTGCTTCTCTCGTACAGATTCAATTCATACAGCCATACCGCCCTCAACATCCGGAAGGTCTATGTGAACAGGAATAAACAAAGAAAAGCCTGCTTTGTTGGTGACCTCTCATGAGCATGTGCAGTACAAGTGAAATACCTCGAGCATGTTGTAAGGTCAGTCGCCACGGGAAGGTGGGGCTCATCACGAAACCTACCCGTGCGTCCTCTCCATCCTCCTCCCATCGGTTCTCGTCATCATTAGCAGCATGGCGCCAAATGCAAAGGAATCGCCGATGGAACAAGGCCACGGTGGTCGTACCTGCGAGCAGTTTTCTACTCCTTTTTGTACATGTAATTTCTACATCCTTAACAGCTGCTCGCCAAAGATCGAACTGTTTGTCGAAATGCGCCCAAGAGCAACGATGGAGAATGCGGTCGACCACCCGGGACATGCGACAGTTGCCGTGACGTCTCTTTGATTAGGCCGTGGCGCATATCCGAGGCGCGAATGCGCGCCACCTCCTCGGTCATGACTTTGGTCGTGACTCGAGTCGGGGAAAGAAGCTTTTCATCTTTAATTAGAGCCTGGCCGCCGGTGGGGACGACTCCACCCTGACAGTGACACGTACATTCTTCTTCTCTCGCCGATATATAGATCCCCACCGAGCATCACACCTCTTCATCCTTCGTTCCCTCTCTCGCTCTCTGTCTCCGTCGTGGTTGGTTGATTGTTAGTCGTGGCGGTGGAGGGATGGCAGAGGCCGGAGCGAGGAGCATATGCGGCGTGCCGGAGAGGGTGCAGCTGCATGTGGCCATGCTGGCCCTGCAGTTCGGGTACGCCGGCTTCCATGTCGTCTCCCGAGCGGCCCTCAATATGGGGATCAGTAAAGTGGTGTTTCCCGTGTACCGGAACATCATCGCCTTGATCCTGCTCGTTCCCTTCGCCTACTTCCTCGAGAAGTACGACCTCGATGGCTCCATCTTTGCACCTCCACACACGACTGTTAGATTTGGCTCCTGAGCTAATAACCTACGCCATGTCCCTCGTATGGACGGCGGGGTACTGACGATCGATAAACTCTGATTGGCTTCTCAAGCTTAATCTGTACCAACTAATCAAATTTCAACCAATGACACGGGCGTTCACTGAACTTGTCATATAACCAGATCACGTAAAGCTCTAATTTGGTGTTGTTCAATGCAGGAAGGACAGGCCGGCGATGACGCTCTCTTTCCTCATCCAATTCTTCTTCCTCGCTTTGTGCGGGTAAGATCGTTTGTTTAAGACATTCTTGCTCTGATTCGATGGATGCGAGCGATGATATTGACCGTAGTTTTCGATACGTGGAATCAGCATAACTGCAAACCAGGGATTCTATCTGCTAGGGCTCGACAACACCTCTCCCACCTTCGCCTCCGCCATCCAAAACTCTGTCCCAGCCATCACCTTTGCCATGGCTGCTGCCCTCAGGTGACATCCCTTCACGTTTTCCTTACTTGGTTGCTTTCTCGGCCCGTAGTAATTCCCGAAACTTGTCTCGAGCAGAATAGAGAAGGTACGGTTCGACCGACGCGATGGGATCGCGAAGCTCGTCGGAACTCTAGCCTGCGTCGGCGGCGCGACGATCATCACGTTGTACAAAGGTCCCTCCATATTCAGCCCATCGCGCACGCTGAACGAAGCGACCCCGTCGTCCTCCGCGTCCACAATGCTGTGGTTGGGTGATGCCAAGGGGAAGAACTGGACTCTGGGCTGCCTCTTCCTCATCGGTCACTGCTTGTCGTGGTCGGGGTGGCTGGTGCTCCAGGCGCCCGTGTTGAAGAAGTACCCGGCGAGGCTCTCGGTGACCTCGTACACGTGCTTCTTCGGAGTGATCCAGTTCCTCATCATCGCCGCCTTCATCGAGAGGGACGCCGATGCTTGGATCTTTCACTCCGGCGGCGAGCTCTTCACCATCCTCTACGCGGTGAGCCTTCATCTTTAGTTCCGGATGTGCATGGATGCATGAGTGTCGGAATCTTAAAGCATGACCAATTACTATGACTCATAAGAAATATGACCTTATGAAGTGTCTCCCAAACCTAATCAATCATTCACTCCAATATTGGTGACCACGGATGGCCCCATCCAAGAAAAATGCTTAGAGGAATAAGCCATGCTATTCCATGCCCTGTAAGCACGAACAGTGAAAAGGGCGCAGGTATCACCAAAGATTTAAGGAAACGGAATAAAGGAGCTAAGGCCTCCAATTTGCGTGTTTCCAGAAATTTTCAAGTGCCTTGTTCTCTCCCACATGTTCTGACTGACATCCTTGCTCGAGAATAATGGTGATGGTCCCTAATGAGAGATCCTTCCAATCATGCAAGGAAACCACGAGGTCATCACCCACCCTAGAACTTGTTCTCTTTTCCCTCCTTGCTATTGCTCACATACTTTATAGACTGGCTGGCCAGAGCTAACTTTGTGCCCAGCTTTTTTTCCTTGTAGATTTTAAGCAAATATATCTATGTTGTGCTCAGTATCCAACTCAGCGATGGGCATAATTAGCGACAAAGTTTCCACTAGGCACTACCCTATGAATCATTGTCGGACTCTATGGCGCATGATTAGGGTAGATAGAGAGAGAGAGAGAGAGAGAGAGAGAGAGAGAGAGAGAGAGAGAGAGAGAGAGAGAGAGAGATATTTCCTTTAATTATACGTGTGCAATTTTAGATGGTACAGCTACAAACCCAAAACTTTTATGTTACGAAGGCTAAGAAGGAGCCATTAGCAACTAAAGTGATACCGACTGCATAACGAAGTATATTTGACATGAATTCTATGCAGGGATTTGTTGCTTCCGGCATCGCCTTCGCTGTGCAGATATGGTGCATTGACAGGGGCGGCCCTGTCTTCGTGGCCGTCTACCAGCCAGTCCAGACTCTGGTTGTTGCAATCATGGCGTCGATTGCTTTGGGAGAGCAATTCTACCTCGGCGGGTATTGAGCAGTGTGTGTCAAAGAACAAAGAGTTTTGTTTTAGAGTCGGCTAAGTTTCTCTGTTTTGTTTCAATGATTCATGCAGCATTATTGGTGCCGTGTTCATCATAGCTGGGCTGTACCTGGTGCTGTGGGGAAAGAGTGAAGAGCGAGCCTTCGCTGCTAAGGAGGCAGCCATGGTTGTCTCCTCCACCTGCGACCATGACGGCGTCAGACCCACTGCTTCACCGAAAGCTTCCACCCTAACTCAGCCGCTGTTGCCCTCGCCACCCTCTGAGAACGTGTGATCCAAACCGTAGACTAATTGTAATGCCATATTGCCAGAAGGAAGACTGGTGTTTGCTTGAAAGCAGAGTCGACGTAGATGTGTTCAGCACGGTTGGTCTATGTTTTCCTTGATGATTGATGAGTGCCCTGTTTGAAGAAGCTACTAAGTTTGCGTTTGGTTTGTTTGCTGTCCATCTTCCACTGTTTGTATGATATAAACCTGCGGAACAGAATCAGAGGAGCATCTTTTGGGGTATCATTTGGAGTGTCTGTTCATCTCTATCGATCCACCAGCGACTAGAGAGTGACAAGCAGAAGGCGGCATGCATGGTCTTCAAATCACCCTACAGTCTCCATCACATCAACCATGACCCACTAACCAAAGCAAGCACTATGTTATGATGGCTTTCCACGCTTGAATCTTGACAATCTTATGCTAATGATCGGTTTCTTCCCTGGCCTATGCACAAACTTAGGATCCTCCAAATCTGAATTTATAAATACAAAAAGTATAATCATATTATTATTATATAAACAAATTTTAATGTCAGAATTAGAAATCAAATAACATTAGTTCAAATATAGGGTACCTAATTTTCAATGTCATTCATAATATTTTCTTCTTATCTATAAATTTACTGTTGTCTAATCCGAAGAAAGCGATATGTAAGAAGAATTAGACTATTTGATAAGAGGATGGTATACATGTGGTATAGGCATATATCCCATATTAGTAATTACAATTAACAATAATATTCTTCATAAAATACTACCACAAAAAGAAAAAAAAACCAAAGATTGCGACTCGCCCCTTTGAGGCAGCCCAATGGGCTGCTCTATTGCAATCTATGAGGCAGCGAGTGCCATTAAAAAAAAAAAAAAAACTTGAGGTCTTTTGGAGCCATTAGTTTTAAATTTAATAAGATCGAGCAGGGGTTTGATCTATTTTAAGTCAATAAGATTGCTTATGTTGTTTCCTATAAATATTAAATGGATAGCGTAGGCTAAATACCTTTAACAGTAAGCTTTTTCCTGAAAATTGATTTCATTTATAACTTTCTAAATTCCCCATAATAAGTTGGCAAGCAAAGCCTTAAAGAAACTCGGGATAAATAATCCAATCCAGATAGAAGACCAATCTAATGTTTAATCTTTGGTTTTACAATCAGATAGTAGTGATAAATTGATAAACAAAAAAATATGTGCTCAGTATATTCTAAAGCGCCAGAAAGGATAGTTTTTGGAAACAAACTATTAATTGCTATATATATATATATATATATATTATTTTGTTAATATTTTACTTCCATTATTGAAAGAAGACCTATTTTTGTTTTTTTTTTTTAAATCAAGATTTAGTTGAGAAGTTTAAAAAATGTAATTTAAGTTGAGAAGTCATCTGCAAACGAAGCCACCTATTAATGAATAAGTAGATAGACTAAAAGTAAAGATGGCTTTAAATTCTCCTCCTCCCCTTTCAATAACCTGTCCCCAACACAAGTTGGTGGTTAATTTCCTATTCCTTGTAACTAAGTTTAAGCTTAGATCATAAAGCTTTTGAACAGCGTTTTCCACAGGCAGAATAGTAGTAGGTCGACACACCACGCATGCCCTATGAGTCACACGAGAGAGAGAGAGAGAGAGAGAGAGAGAGAGAGAGAGAGAGAGAGAGAGAGAGAAGTCGAATTGGATATTTCCAGAGCAGAAGTCACACCATATCAAAAAGCAGCCACCATTTCCACACGAGTTCAGACCTTGCAAAGTAGGCAATGGTGACACCACCATCGGCCATTCCGGTTGCGTTACCGCGTCAACCATTTGAAACTAGGCGGCAATTTTGCCTCATCGTGCTTGCATCTTTCCAGCTGAAATCACTTCCCATAAAAACAAAACCATAAGCTATAATTATACGTCCACTACCTTAAAAAATAATTGTATTTTAGCTTGGAACATTAATTTCGTTATCTCGAGACCCACCGGAATTTGCCCATCGTGTGGCGTTTGATTGCCATGCCAATCACACCACCAAGTACTTGCTCTGTAGAGACGCGACATATGTAGTAGTCATGCAATGTCATGTAGCACGTACACAGAGCCGCCCATTCCATGGTGCGCACTTCCTCCTCTACCATCCCGTGGTCGCAGAAGAACTACGTGTGTGTCTAACATGTTGTTTTTGTTTCCCTCGTTGTCATATATATATATATATATATATATAATCACTCGTTGCTATTCAGTTGCACCACTTGATGCAATCGAGCAAGTGGGGATGGCTATTGCATGATGGACTCGAAGAACAATGAGTTAGTTGAGAAGCATTAAATACATGGATATCAGATTGGCGGTGTGTGATGGATGATCAGTTATCAGCTCCTTGTGGCACTGTCAACGCCAGCTTTATGGTCATAAATATCCCCGCGTTTGCTTACGCTACAATGCCAATCAAGACGTGCACTTCACTGACACCAAAGGTTTTGATTAATTCAGAAGAAGGATATCTGTGTGTTTAGTTATCTCTCTTTCTTTCGAGACAAAGGTGATAATTTATATTTTAAGACCTTTTCGATTAGAAAGATAATATTTTTCAACTATCGATTATAATAATCGAGTTGGTGAATTTGATATTGAATTTCTTAATTAGTCGAATTATAAAATTTTTAAAAAAATATTTCTATAGGAGATAATATATGAGATATGATTGGTGGTTTTTCAGCATCAAATATCCAAATATTACGTATGAAGAAATCAGAAAGAGATAAAGGACATTAAATGTAAAAATTAGAATTGTATTAGTGAGTTCTATTTCTCATAATTTGTTTGAACACATTTTAACTTCTAAATCAACCTTAGAAATTTTGATTACTCTTAATGCATTGCTCAACAAAAAAAAATAAAAAATTCAACTTTAGTATTTGAAAAATGATTTGATAAATACTATTCTAGGTGATCTCTTAATTTCTAAGTACTCTTTAAAGATTAAAAATTTATATTCAGATATATCACTCTTAAATTCAGATCAATATATATTATTTGTGATATTTGAAAATAATATATTCTTTATACTACATCTATTAAATGATAGATTAAATAACAATCCTTTAGTAGAATTGAATATCAGAAATCCTTAGCTCATCAAATGATAAGAGTTTTCACTTTAGGGAGAGATAGAGATGCCTTTCTATAAATAAAAAAAGTTTTAATAAAGATAAAAATAAAAAGGATGATGCTAACAACAAATCATAATCTTCTTTAAACAATAGTATAAATCAAAAGAAGAGCAAATATTATAGGTGTGACAAGTTAAGTCATAAGAAAAATTATCATGTTAAGATTAACACAGAAAATATTATAAATAAAAAAGATTATTCTAATGCTACTAATGATAATTAAGGTAAATGTTTTATGGTTGAAATTGCTGAGGCCATAACATCCATTGATTTCGAACATGAGTGGATAGTTAATTCGGGATGTGATCATCATCACACAAGTGATAATACAAAATTCATTCATCTTCGTGAATATGAAGATAATGATATAATTATTATGGTAGACAATATTATTTACCAAGTGGAGAAAGAAGGTAATATCGTAGTCTCAAATAAAGATAATGATCTTATTACATTAAAGAGTGTGTATCATATTTCAAGTATGAAGAAAAATCTTTTTTTTATTACAAATGCAATTGATGCTAGAAATTAATTTTTTGTGATAACATAAAAGAATTAAATGCAGATGTAGTACATATAGATAAAGGGTCAAAGATTTATATATTTTATCAGCATATAATTTTTATGTTGATAGGATAAGTATAAATAATGATGCATCAATATGACATATTAGACTTGGTCATAAAATTTTTTTCAAATTAAAGATTATGATGTAAAAAAGTTTAGTTAATGATCTTCACAATCTTACTATGTTTAGTAATAATAATAATTTATGAAGATTATCAATATAATAAAATACACAAGCAATTTTTTTGATAGATCACTTTTAATATGTAAATTTCACTTAAAAGCTTATTCACAACAATCTAATGGGTCATAACTTTATCTCATTCAGTTCTTGCTTCTCTTTATTGATGATTTTATAAGATTCCCTTAAGTCTCTTGATCTTTTCGTAATAGTCTCATCTATTTAATAATTACAAGACCAAATA
Organism: Musa itinerans; assembly: GCA_001649415.1. NCBI lineage: Eukaryota > Viridiplantae > Streptophyta > Magnoliopsida > Zingiberales > Musaceae > Musa > Musa itinerans. The sequence continues at coordinate 12,507 of LVTN01000620.1, read as the reverse complement.
TTATATTTTTAATTAGTCTTATAATTTATTTTATGCAATACCTAATGAAGCCGTATCTTGATGCAACAAAGAGAATTTTAAGATATATGAATTCTATCCTTGATTTTAGGATTATTCTATAAGAATGATATGCATTTTGAATTGTATGGTTATCCGAGAGGTGATTTGTATAATATTAGATCCACTTTTAGCTATATCGTTTTATATGCTTTTGTTTATATCTCATAGTATAGTAATAAACAACAGTTGTCCTATCTTTGTATAACTGAAGTGGAATACAAGGCTTCCTCACTTACAAGTGTATATGATTAAGGTGTTTAATCGAAAATATTTGTCATCAAATTAATAAACTAATTATTTTACAGTGATAATCAAAGTATCTTAAAAGTGGTTATAAATCTAATTTGTCATGCAAGAATCAAGCAAATTGAAATTGAATATTATTTTATCCAGAAGCAAAGATAATGACATAGATATCTTTATCAAATCAGATCAAATATCTTTGAGGTAAGCTGGGACTTTATCTCCATAAGTATACCTTAAGCAAAAGTGTTAAGATTTAAAATATATTTTTTTGAAAGATTTTAGATTATTATCTTTTATCTTATATTTTAAATAAGTTAATTAGTTAGAGTTTTAGAGATAAGAATCCTTTGTTTTAAATTGTTATTCTATACCTATAAATAAATAGTATCTAAATATATAGAAACATCTAAATCTAAGTGTTTAGTTCAAGTTCAAAATATTGTAAGTTTTATTAAGAATTTCAATATAATTTTTTTTACCTTTATTTTATTTTTTATTTAGTTTGATTTTGTACTAATAATATTTTATTATTACTATTAGAAAAAAAAATACATGTGATCTATCATTTTCTTGAAGGTAAAGAAAAAATTGGGCCAACCATTTTGTAGGAGTAGATAAGCTCGGAGATACTTGGGTTACGTGCAAGTGTGCGCTTGCTGGGTAGGGAAGATACCTACTTGCCTCGTTCTCAACTCTTCCTTTTATTCTTCTGGCACTTAATGTGAAGGGAGTTGGCTTCCAAACAAAACAATCTCATGGGAAGAACCTGATCCATATCCTTTTCCTTGGTGGTGGAGAAGCCAATACTCCCAAAGCTGATGACTCCTCACACTCGTACTGTTCTCAAGCTTCCCGTTGTCTTCCTCATGACCGCAAGTTCAAGACAACAATAAAGGCGACAAAAGAACAATAAATATGCAAGACTACACGTCTTCCTGAGCACAATAATCTTCCTTTGTAAACCATGAAACAATCAAAGTAAGAAAGAATCCAAAGTATCAATCTTGTTTGTTACACACACAAATTAGACTCACACGATCATGATCCCCATAATTAATCTCTAGTTTGATCCTGTAAGAAGATGATAATATTTAGAGAAAAGGAAAAGTTAAAAGGAGTTTGCTTCTGGTATTGCACGCTTAGTAATGGCAATCCACCAGCGGCGACGCCGAGAAGACAAGCGGCTGCTCGCCTTCGAAGGGAAAGGCGGTCATGGCGGGTGGCAATATGGGAAGCTCCTCATGGTCACCGTCGGATGGCGCGGGAAGGTTTAGATCCAATGAGAGAACAAAGCTCTCCTTCTTAAGCTCTGGCGATTCTTTGGTCGTCATCAACGGCCGGTGCCGCCTCATGTGGCCGCCGAGCGCCTGGCCGGACGAGAATTCCGATCCACAGATGGAGCACTCATGCACCCTCGACTTGTTACTGCCACCGCTGATGGAGTTGCCATCATTTGGAGCCACTAATGGCTTGGAGAACGAGTTCACGCTGATCTGTAGCGCATCTTCCTCGGCCGCCGCCGGTACCATCATCTTGGGCTTCTTGTGGCTGGCACGGTGCCCCCCGAGCGCTTGGAACGAAGGAAAGCATTTATTGCAAGTCTTGCACTCGTAAACGCACGCTCCGGCCTTTGCGTCCGTCGTCGCCACGGCGGCCTCGGCCGAACCTAGGCTCGTGCACTTCTCGGTGCCACCACCGCGGTCGATGCCTTCTTCCGCTGCCGATTCAGGCTTCGGGTCAACGTTTCGACCGCGGGAGAGGAGCACGAGGCAATTGGCCATGTCTTCGTCTTCCTCGGTGATGCTACTGGAGAACTCGGCGGAGGACGCGGACGAGGTGGTCGGCCCCGCGAGTGCCGAGGCCGGCGGTAGGTGGACCCTGCGCCGCTTCGTCCGCTTGCCCTTGACGACGGCACGAGCACCACGGCCGTTGTTGTTACAGCTGCTGCTACTGCTACTGTTGTGGTGGTGGTGGTATTCTTTGCCTTCCTCCACAGAATCCATCGCTCTACTTCTCCTTCAGGAGACCAAAGACAGAGAGACGGAGATAAGGGTGGAAGTAGAAGAAAGAGTGTGGGATGGAAGTGGGAGCGATGTGGATATCTATATACATCGGGAATGGGTTGTTGGAGTCTTATTTATAGAGGGAATAGCGAAGTCAAGAGTCACCCCATTCGCCCACTGACGACAGTAACTTTGATTTAGTCTTGTGCTCTTCCGTTTCCAAGCTCACTGATTCCTCACACAAGGGTTAAATGCGAGCGAAGCAAAGGGCAGAAGAAGAGTAACCCAAGTCTAGTAGCACTATCATCTCGCATGTGGGATTGGTATCAAGTGAAGACGGATCGATGAAGGGATTCTATGTTGGTTAGCGTGGACTCGATGCCTGATGCCCCAGTAATGACAGAAGGATATAAGATCATAAACATATGTTGTTTTATTGGACCACAGCAAAAGCATGCTTCTTCCACAAAAAGTCCCAAAACAAGAGACCCATTGCTTTTGAGCCACGATTCTTGAGGACAGGACTGGGGGTGGAAGACTGAAACCACATAAAATGCGCCACTTATTCTTGCATCACAGCTTTTAGTGGTTGGTGTTCCATTGGAGATGAAAGGAATTAGATAAGAGGAGGAGTATTCCATGTGCTGCTGCTACTAACGCACAGCTTTGCTTGTTCTCAAACTGCTTCAAAAGGAGTCCCGACTGTTCCTCTGAAAAGGACCAGTTTAAAGATGGTCGTGACAAGCAGTAGTGGCCGCGGTGCATATCTCTCACCACACCAGGAAACCATCCTCCGCCCCCTCTTCTCTGTCCCTACAGTTGATAGAGAACAACAGCGTAGCGATTGCTTGTAGTATTTTGACCTCCACCTAAATGCACATCTGAGTTAAGGAATCCGTGGACGTAATCCGGCGATGTGTCTTTGTGCCAAGAGATGCGCTGTGAGTTGTGGGTGGGGAGTCAACGAGGGGTGGGCGAAGAAGAGTGGATTAAGGAGGGCAGATTCTTGGCGTAAGGAATTGCTGTTTAGAGTGATAGTGAGGGGCACGTAAGGGCAACACGAGGCGAGGCCAACTCTTCTCCTGTATGCCTCTCGTGCCACCATTATTAGTTGGTGGTGCAAGCAAGGCATCCGAGACACATGGCTTTCTCCCTCCCCCATTTGCAAGCTATCCTAGTTTTCAAGTGCTTATATTCCCCGGATCTAATCTAATCTCATTCAGCATTCTTTTTGCAAGGTAATTTATTCTTGCTGGACCTGTTCAATACAAACCTTGCTTTTGATTGTTCAATCACTGGTTCATTGTGATTGGAAGACTTATTCGCTGTCATTCACTTTAATGTTTCATTATTCACACTTAAATAAACTATGGAGTTAGTAGAAGATCCCATTGAATTGGGTACACGAAATTGCTCGAGTCATAATAGAAGATCCCAGCCAAGTGGTTCATCGATTTCAAATCAAATAATTATGATTTCTTATTTTTGAGAATCGAAACCAACAGTTCAAAATTATATATATATATATATATATAATTTTAAATTATAATTTTTAAAATTTAAACTATTATTAATTAACCAAAAAAAAAAAAAAAACACTATATTTCGAACCCCTTTTGATTTCCC
>LVTN01000619.1:125792-143443 GCA_001649415.1 Musa itinerans | reverse complement strand
AAATTCAAAGTCTCATGCATAAAATCATCAAGCATTGTACCAAAACTTTTAATATTTTCATTACATCATTACATCATTACATCATTATACATCATTCATCAAAATTGATTTCATCAAACATAAATCATTTTCAAAATCATTTTGTTTGTTGTAGTAATGCATTTTTCTTTTTAAGTGAATCTAACTTTTCATGCTTAGTGCTAGGAATTAACATGCAATTATCATGCTCAAATTTTAATTTTTTTAAAATCACTTAGAAAGAGAAGCATGATATTTTTTTTATTTACTAACTAATTTAAAAATAACTCATGAAAAGGCATCAAGTAATTTCAAAATAAAGTAAAGGGGTTTTGGTTACCTCGTCATCGAAAACCGTTAAGGCATAATTTGCCACCTCGCCTTTGTTGGATTGTTCTTCATCTTCGGATGAACTTGATTCGTCCCAAGCCACCTTTTCTTCTTCTTTTATAACTTCTTCTTTTTAAGTTCATTTTTGTTCTTAAATTCTTGTTTTAAGAATTTTTTAAGCTTTATAGTCAAGAGTTCAAAGTCATCATCACTTGAGCTTTCACTCGAGTGGTCTTCATTTGTTTTAAGTGTCAAATCCTTCCTATTCTTTGGAAGGTTGTTCTAAAGCTCTTCATGAGCCATACAACTTATTTCGCAGGTAATCAATGACCCAATCAATTCTTCAATGGAAAAATGGTTCAAGTCCTTTGATCCTTGTGTTGCCGTGATTTTAGGATCCCAACTTTTTGGAAGGGATCTTAATATCTTGTTAACAAGTTTAAAATTTGAAAAACATTTGCCAAGAGCTTTTGAACTATTGACGATATCTGTAAAATGAGTGTACATGTTAACAATAGTTTCGCTTGGCTTCATACGAAATAACTTAAAATCATACATCAAAAGATTAACTTTAAAATATTTTACCCTACTTGTGCCTTCGTGTGTGATTTTGAGTGTGTACCAAATATCAAAAGTTGTTTCACAAATAGACACTCGATTAGATTCATTTTTATCGAAGGTGTAAAATAAGATATTCAGAGCCTTGGCATTTAAAGAGAAAGTCTTCTTCTCTAACTCATTCCAATCATTTATTGGAAGAGAAAACTTTTGAAATCCATTTTTAATAATATTCCATAAATTTAAATCAATAGAAAGCAAGAAAAAACTCATTCAAGTTTTTCAATATGTGTAGTCCGTCTCATTGAACATAGGAGGACGAATGATACAAAGTCCCTCTTGAAATCCGAAAAGAGCCATTTCTCTTGGTTGTTAAACCAAACGAGAAAAAATATGGCTCCAATACCAACTGTTAGGATTGAGTCAGCACTAAGAGGTGAATTAGTGCAATGGATAAAAACATTGGTTTTGAAAATTCTTCGTACGTTCAATGAAAATCGATATCGGAAATGTAAGTTTAACTTGAAAGCATACGAAAGAGTATAATGAGAAGGTAAAGCAAGTAAGGCAGTTTGCAATAAAAGTAAAGCACTTAAAGTAAATGCAAATTGAGTTTTATAGTGGTTCGGTCGTCGTAACTTACATCCACTCCCGATTCCTCTTCCGTTAAGGCCATCGGTATCCACTAACGGTCCTCCTTCAATGGGCAAAGACTAACTAAACTTTTACACCCCTCTTCTCCTTTTCACAGGTTTAGAAGACAACCTTTTACAAGCACTCACTCCTCTTTAAATAGAATTCTAAACTTAAGCTAGAGTAATTGCAATAGTGTTTTCTCACTTTTAAGTTCTCTGTGCTTATGTGTATTAACCAGGGATGAGAGGGGTATTTATAGGCCTCAAGTTAATTCAAACTTGGAGCCTAAAAATATGTCATCCTGAGTCTCCCGAGTACGGGCGGTACCACCGCCTGTAGCACTGACACTAGGTGGTACCACTACCCAGTCTAGTGGTACCACCGCTTGACACCCTACCACTGGATGATACCATCGCCTAGTCTGATGGTACCACCACTTGATAGTCTCTCGGAGACTATGTCTGGGTGGTACCACCGCCTGACATAGTCTCGGAGACTATGCCATGACGGTTTCACTTGTTTGGTCACTATTTGAGCCTTTCACTTAGCCCAACACATCCCAAACTTCGGCCCAACTGACCCCTAATTGAGTTGGCCTAATTCCAACCCAATTACATGCTAACTACAAATTTTAAGGCATATACTAAGCTAAATAAGTCCAGTAAGTCTAGGTTTTTTCCGGCGAACTTCCGACGAATGTCCGGACTTCCGACGAATTTTTGAACTCCCAACGAAATCTCGTTATTGACTCTGGGACTTCATTTTGCTTTATACCTTGATCACTATCATAGTTAATCCTGCACACTTAAAACCCACTTCGATCTAGACAATTATTACAAAGCTTGAATCAAGTGTTGTCCGGCATGTCATTGGTTTATCGACGCTTTGTATGATTCTTCGGTGCATCGTCCTCTCTTGTGGCCTATTACCCAATCGGCTAGTTGACCTCTGCAACTCCAATTTCCTTGGCACAATATCCACTCTTCTTAGCCCGATGCTCAAACTCATGGCCCGAAGCCTTTTGTTGATTCGTCGACCGATCCTTTGACGTGACGTCCAATCTTTTGACATGTTTTTCTTCGGCCCAACATGATTCTTCTTACTTTAATTGTCTCTCCCTAATCAAAGCTTCTTGCGTCACTTAAAACACAGATCAAATCATAAACACTATCAATTGGTTTCATTATCAAAATCCGAGATTCAACAGCCAAAAGCAGCAGGAACGAGAGCAGCATGGCTACCCTCAACCTGCTGCATGGCAACCTCTACAGCCAGGTTTTCTGGCTACAAGGGGCACCCCTAGCGGCCAGGGTTTCATGGCCGTAGGGGTTGCCCAAGCGGCCATGAGTTCTAGCCACATAGGGCACTTGCAACCCATGGCAACCCTGCAGCCATAGTTTCCTAGCTGCAAGGGACTCCTTCGTGGCTAGGGTTTTCTAGCCATACAAGGTAGTTTAGTGGCTTAGGATTCCTGGTTTTCGGGGAGTCTTTATATGGTAGGATTTCTTAGCTTAAGAAGGAACTACCTGCCATGTGGGGCACCCTATGGTAGGGTTCCCAAAATACTACAAATAATTAATTAAAATAGTTTAATTTATTATTATTATCTAGTAGTCCTACATGGTGATGTGTATATGTGATGTATGATGTGGACGGATGATTAAGGAACATGTAATGTGTGTATGTGTGATGTGATTATTATTATTATTAGGGCCTACAAGCCTTCAATTTATTTCTCATTTATTATCAGGCCTGCATGCCTGTGATTAAGTTATAATTACATAAGAAGGCGTAACAGGAGTGTGGAAGCGATAGCGGAACCCACGAGGCCAAGACGGACGATCGCAACGTATGAAGATGCACCAAGGTGCCGACGAAACTAACGATGATGAGATGGATGATCACAAGACATGGAGATGCATCATTGCACACATAGATCTTGATGTGAGTGATCAAGCTCACTAGCTTAGGCTTGATCATATTAGGATGTGGTACATGATCATTTGGTATGATTGCTCATATGATGTGTGATTGATTATACACCTACTAGATATGTATATATATTTGCATGCGATGTACATATATATTAAATATGTATGTGTGTGACATGTTACATTAGGAGACCAAATCAAAATCCCCTCTCTTGATAATATTAAGTCGGTAAACGTGAGACAATTAGATTAACCAACATGGCCTTCTATCGTTATAGGTAGGGACCAATTCCCAATGTAGGTTGAGTTAGTCGAGTCCCTCGAGGCTCACCTATAACGTGATATCATCTCGAGGCTCGCTATCTTACCTATGATACAGAGATGTTACTAGTGACTTGAGGATATGGTATGCTTAGTCGAGTCTCTCGAGGGTATATCATCGAATCAGACTCATCTTGTAATGAATGTGTTGACTTAACTGAATATCATGGTTGGTCGAGTCCCTCGAGATGATGATGGTTCAGAGGCCAAACAGGACGAGAATCATAAGGAGTTGTGATTGCAAGAGTTGTCTACCTTTTAGGCTTAGTGTGATTGGTCGAGTCTCTCGAGGTTATACTAAGACACTAATTGGATCCTGATCCCCACTAGAAGTCTATCGGAGACTTCCGTTTCATGTGTTGAGGGTGTCGCATGACTCACCAAAAAAATAATGGAAGTAGATTAAGATATAAGTCCATATCTTATTTGTTTATTTTTCTATAAAATCTGCATGTTATTTATTTTTGCTGCATATTTATTTGCAGAAAATATTGCTTTCAAATACCTTACGTGGCATACTTGATGTCAACCACTTCATTGGTCCAAATTATACAAATTGGCTCCACAACTTAAGAATTATTCTCATAGTGGAGAAAATCATGTACATCCATGATACAGTGATGCCTTTACCTAAGGAAGGGGAAAGCGGGGATAAGATCACTCGCTACGTGAAGTACATAGATGACTCCACTCTTGCTCTATGTTATATGTTGGGCTCCATGACTCTTGAGTTACAAAGACAACATGAAAAGATAGATGGCAGATCCATTCTCCTATATGTTCATAAATTATTTGAGGAATAGGGAAGGACTCAACGATATAAGATATCTAAGAGCCTCTTTCGTGCTAGGATGACGGAGAGGACACCGGTTCAGAACCATGTCCTAAAGATGATTGAGTGGATAGAGAAACTTATAGGTTTAGGAATGGTCCTAGAGGATAACCTGTGTGTGGATCTTGTGCTTCAGTCCATACTAGATTCTTTTTCACAATTCATAATAAATTTTAATATGAACAAGCTTAAGGTGACTCTCCCTGAGCTCTTCAATATATTGAGCGAGGCAAAGAGCACTATCAAGAAAGAGAAGCCAGTTCTCTATACTAGTGAGACCAGAAAGAAAAATGAAAGAAAAAAAGTCCATTAAGAAGGGCAAGGGCAGACCGGGTAAAGCAAAGATTGCTAAGAAAGACACGGCAAAGGACAAAGACCAGTGCTTCCACTGTGGCAAAGATGGGCACTAGAAGAGGCACTGCAAAGAGTACCTTGCAGGGAGGGCGAAATAAAAAATTGGAGAAGCTTCATAGACATTCATGATCAGTCTCCATTTGTCAGACTCTTATGATAACACATAGGTATTAGATACCGATAGTGCTAATTACATTTACAATTCATTATAGGTTCTAGCAAGACCTGAGAGATTGGCAAAAGATGAGATGGACCTCAAGATGAGGAATAGAGTAAAAGTTACTACAATAGTTGTTGGCGAGGTCACCCTACATTTGCTTGGTGAAGTTATTATTACATTAGATGCATGTTATTTTGTTCCTTCTATTGTCAAAAATATTATTTCTATTTTATGTTTGATAGTTAGTAGATATAAATAAGTTTTTGAGAACAATAGTTGTTCAATAATATTAGATGATGAGATCATCACGAGAGGAACATTGCATAATGATTTGTTTATGCTAGATACTGCTCTACATATCATGAATGTAAGTGTGTCTAAGAGGAAACGAGATGAGGTGAACAGTACATACTTGTAGCATTGTAGGCTAGGTCACAACCATGAGGGAAGGATTCAAAAGTTGCTAAAGGATGGATATCTAGATCCATTTGATTATGAGTCATATGCAACTTGCAAACCTTGCCTTCGTGGAAAACTAACCAACTCTCCATTTAGTGGAACTAGAGAGAAAGCCATTGAGCTGTTGGAACTCATACATAGTGATGTATGTAAACCCATGTCAACTCATGCCATAGGTGGTTACTCATACTTTATTACTTTTATTATGATTTCTCAAGGTATGAACATGTGTACTTGATTAAGTATAAGTCCGAGGCGTTTGAGAAATTCAGAGAATATAAGAATGAAGTGGAGAACCAAACTAGAAAGAGTATCAAGACTCTTCGATCTGATCAAGGAGGTGAGTACTTGATTATAGAGTTCACCTAGTTCCTTATACATCTCAGCTTAATGGTGTATTTGAAAGGAGGAATCGTACACTGTTAGACATGATGCGGTCCATGATAAGCTTCGCCGACCTACCCATCTTATTCTGCGAATACACCCTAGAGACCGTAGCTTACCTTCTGAATAGAGTTCCAACTAAATCGGTAATATCTATACCATATGGGATATGGAAAGGGTAGAAGCTCGATCTTAAGGTTGTTAAGATTTGGGGCTGCCCTGCCCGCATTAAAAGACACAACCCTAATAAGTTGGAATCGAGGATAGAGCGGTGCAAGTTCGTGGGATACCCCAAGGAAACTTGTGGGTATTATTTCTATCATCTCGAGGACCAAAAGGTTTTTGTGGCCAATAGAGCAGTGTTCCTTAAGAAGGAACACATTCTTGGCGGAGACAGTGGGAGCGTGATAGAGTTGAGCAAGGTTAGAGAACCTAGCTCAAGCACCACTCCATAGCCCGAGTGTATTCAGGTATCTAGCACACAAGTTCTGACTTTACGTAGATCCGACAGAGTATCCCATCCTCCTGAGAGATATATGTGATATATTATGGATATTGAGGATATTGATCCTCAAACCTACGAGGAGGCTATTATGAGTATAGACTTCGGGAAGTGGCAAGAAGCCATGAATTCTGAGATGGATTTCATGTACTCCAACAAGGTATGTAACCTAGTTGATGCACCTGAGGGTATTGTACCTATCGGTTGCAAGTGAATCTTCAAGATAAAGATCAAAGTAGATGGAAAGATATAGACTTATAAAGCAAGGCTAGTGGCTAAGGGGTATCGTCAAAGGTAATGTGTTGACTATGACGAAACATTCTCACCCGTAGCCATGCTAAAATCCATCAAAATATTATTGGCTATTACAGTACACTATGATTATGAGATCTGACAAATAGACGCGAAAACTACGTTTCTCATGGGCAACCTCGAGGAGGAGGTGTATTATAATACAGCCTAAGGGATTCGTGTCCAAGGACTGCCTAGATAAGGTGTGTAGGTTGCTTAGGTCCATTTATAGACTAAAGCAAGCTTCCTGAAGTTGAAATATAAGATTTAATGAAGCAATCAGGTCTTATAACTTTGTTAAGAACGAAGATGAGTCTTGTATGTACAGGAAGGTAAGTGGGACTGCTATAATCTTCTTGGTGTTATATGTGGATGACATCCTGATCATTGAGAATGATGTAGGAATGTTATCGATAGTAAAGACTTGGTTATCTAGACACTTCTCCATGAAGGACTTAAGGGAAACATCCTATATCTTGGGGATTCAGATATAAAGAGATAGATCCAAGAGGATACTTGGCTTATCCCAATCCAAATACATAGACACCATTATCAAAAGGTTTGGCATGAAAAATTCCAAGAGAGGTCTTATACCGATAAGATATGGGATAACGCTTTCTACTAGGAGTCTATCCCCAAAGACTCTTGAAGAAAGGACGAACATGGATAGGATACCCTATGCCTCAGCGATAGGGTCTATCATGTATACTATGCTATGTACCAGGCCTGATATAGCGTATGCTCTAAGTGTCATAAGCAGGTATCAAGCGGATTGGAGCACTGAAAAGTAGTAAAGTATATCCTTAAGTACTTAAGAAGGACTAAGGATCTTTTATTGGTATATGGAGATAGTAGCCTCAGAGTTGAAAGTTACACAGACTTGAGTTTCTAGTCCGTTGTCGATGATAAAAAGTTGAATTCGGGGTTTGTGTATACCCTAAATAGAGGAGCAGTATGCTGGAAGAGTTCTAAGCAAGATACTACTACTGACTCTACCACAAAGGTGAAATACATTGCTACAATAGATGCATCAAATGAGGGAGTCTAGATGAAAAAGTTCATCACAGATTTAGGAGTCGTGCCAAGCAGCGAGGAGCCGATTCCCTTATATTACGACAACAATGGGGTGATTGCTTAAGCGAAGGAACCCAAGTCTCATCAGAAGTCTAAGCACGTTCTAAGGAGGTTCCACCTAATCAGAAAGATCGTGACCCGAGGAGATGTAGCAATGGAAAGAGTTCCATCCGAAGATAATATCGTAGTTCCACTAACAAAACCATTATCTCATATTGTCTTTGAGTGTCATAAGGGTTTGATAGGGATCAGACACAAAGGTGATTAGCTTTAGGTCAAGTGGGAGATTACTAGTCATAGGTGCCTTGTAAGTCAATCACGTGAGTGATGACACGTGTGATTTAACATGTAGTCTTTTTTGCTTATTATTATTATTATTTGGTATAACATGTAGTCTTTTTGTTTATTATTATTATTTGATATTTTATCACTTTATATTTCCTATTGCATCAATATATTGTGATGTACATGGATCTATGCAATGGGAATCGGATCGTGATGAGATCACGATAACAAGACCGATTCGCCTTTAATCACAGATTCTAAATAATCTCGGTTATAGATTACTTGAGAGGGACATCGAGATAATCAAAAAAACTGATGTGTTGTATACTCATCCATATGATAGATATAGTTGGTCTCATAGCTGTTTGTGTAGGGACACTAGGGATACAATGTAGGTGCTCATTAGAGAATGAGTTCACTAATTGATCCACTCATGAAACATTGGATGGTTGACGATGCCTTATTGTTAGACAGCAATTTCGTCTTCCCAGTGGTATATCTGGTCCTTAGTCTTAAGACACTAAGGATATCTTGCATAAGTACTCAACTCTTTGATACCAGACTTATAGGTCTGGATGTTCCAAATTTAGCACAACCGGTCATCGGGAGTGGTAGCGAACCTTACGAGGGCTACTGAGTGTCGATAAATGATCATCCGCTCTCGGTGTCATGAGAGAAATATCATATATGTTCTTGCTCAAATAAATCCTTGAACATGATCATTCGGATTGAGAGAAAAAATAGTTGATAAATATACTTCCACCCTTAATAGTAAGGTATGTCAAATCTTATCTTTATCACTTATTTTTTCTAAAAAAAACTCAATTTGGTAAGGTCAACCAGTAGTGGTCAACGGTACAATTGACGTCACTTCACATTTCCAACTAATCTCTATTTAATATATGCCAACTTCTACAAGTGCATATTAAGCTAAAAAAATATGCTATTTGTTTCTTTTTACAAAGAATAATCGATGAAGACAAGATTTGACCCACTTAGTCAAGCATGAATTATCACATTTAGTTTAAGGTGATAGCTATTATGCTCCGTTAACATTAACTCACCTACTGAGTAAATTTAACATTTCATTCAAAAAAAAGATTAAGGTCATCCTCATCTATGGTCAGTGTTAGTGAGATCACCATCATGATATAACATCATTCTTACTATTAATTATTATTATACTACATGCAACTCTAAGGATTAAAATGTTGACTTTTAACGATCAGTAATCTAAATCATACATTTAATATGTTAGGTTAAACCTACAAATTAAAGTTCAAGTGAGTTGCAGACATAAAGGTATGTGAACAAGGGCTTCAAATATATGGATAACATGTCAATTGGTCAGACGTGTGCAGTACAAGTCGTGAGCCAAGTTTTATAAGCCACTTGCCTGTGCAGTAGAAGCTAGCAGATCACATGTCATGTTATGCATCGTGCATCAGGCAGTGGGCCGGTGTCTTTCATGAGTCAGACCGTATAATCAAATAATAGGCTAAGCATACAACAAGCTAGTGCGTAGCTGCTAGTATATTCCTCGACATATAAGGCATCAACGCATACAAGGTTTTGGTGATAGTTTTTTTAAGGTTTATGTGAATATGTGAGAGGATATATAAGAGAAGTTATGTTTGAGTGGAGGTAACTCAAAGATATTATAATTGATCTCATATATTAAAAATTTTAATTTTTTTTATGGTGTTGAACCACATTAAATTTTGTATTGATTTTCTGATATGTTTCTTATTGGTTGATCTCTAATGAATTTCCCTTTTAGTTTTAGTTTTTCTCTTCTCCCTCTTCAATAAAATGGTAGAGTCCAAAAAAACCTAATGATCAGTGATTCGACAAGGATATCATTTGTTTATGCTAGATTTATTATAGAGAAACTTGATGGAAGAAACAATTGCACCTTATGGCAAAGGAGAGTGAAAAATCTTCTTATTCAGCAAGATTTAGAAAGAATGTTGATAGGACAAGCAAGTAAATTAGAAAAAATGAGTGACAAATATTAGGAGGAGCTTGAAGCAAAGTATAAATACTATTCATCTTTACATTACTGATAATATTATCAATAATATCATTGATGATGACTCCGTCGTGATTATTTGGGATAAGTTAGAAAAACGTTATCTAGCTAAAAGCTTAACTAACAAGTTGTATCTGAATTGAAAATTATATAGATCGAGAATGAAGAAAGGCAAAGACTTGATAGTAAATATGAACATATTCAAAGAAATATTGGATCAACTAAAGCAAGTTAATATTAAGATTGATAAAGAAGATAAAGCGTTATTACTTCTTAAATCATTGTCGACTCCTATAACAACTTTGTGGAGATGATATTGCATGAGAATGATAGTAACTCTAAAACAAGTTGAAGAAACCTTAGTGTCTTAAGCTATCAGGAGAAAGGATAAATTTGGAAACATAGATGGTGAGACATTAGCTGCTCAGGGTAGAGTTCGATGAGCATAATTTTCTGACAAGTGGATCTCACGAGATCGGTCAAGATAAAAAATCAAGTCTTTAGATAATATTCAGTGTTATACATGTAAAAAATACTAATATATCAAGCAAAATTATAAATAAAAAAATAGGAAGAAGAGTGCTCTTTTGTTTTGGATGGTGATGGAGATATCTTCACAATTTCTAAAGATAACAATACATCTTTGATCATAGTGGACCTCTTTGGGTCCTTTATCAAGTGATCATTTAGAATTTATGAAGTCTATGTTTGTAATTTACATTGCTTATCAAGTACTTACTGAAATATCTGATTATGTGATTTCAAGTATAATGCTTATTCGAGTTTGTCTTTTCTTTTGCAAATCCTTAAGGGACCCTAAGAGATTATGGAGAGGTTGACCTTTTGAGGATGGATACGTAAAGGTATCGTATGACTTAGGTAAATCCAACTAAGTTCGTGATGGTAGGTGAATAAAATTCAGTTCATTGTTGTGTGATACTTTATGAACATTTTGGATGTTAAATAATTAGGAATATCTATATTCCTCTTATGAATTTGTCTCATACAACTTTATATAATTTAAATAATTTGTCTCATGCAACTTGATATAATTTAACTAAATATCAAAATTTTAAAGGAAATTCACCTATTTCTTTTCTGTTTTGAATAAGTTTAAGGTACTGAGGTATTCACCATTTATATTTTGTGCATTCTGGTTTGTTCATTCCTAGTAGTTAATATTTTTTTGAAGTTAATAGGTTTTAGTTTTGAACATCTATTGTTTACTTAAAAATCAGGAAGCAGTGCGTGCACAAGTATACCGTGTTTGATTTCCTGAAAGATTTAATGAGCAAAGTTCCAGATGTTGGTGGCTCCGATGCAGATCCTGATGATAAAGCTGCCAAGAAAAGGTTCTCAGACGTAGGTATACAATTAGTGTTCCATGGTATGTGCTTTTGTAAAATATTCTGAACTGTTATATATTTTGTAAAATATATAATTGTAAAATATACAATTACGGTGAAGAGGAGACAAAGAGGAGCAACCATGCGAGTCTCCTTGCCACTGTTGTCAAATGACCTCCATGGGTTGCCTCTCCATTTATCATTTCTTCCATATTCATCAGATAGCCATTTCTTTTATTTAACTTCATCAAAACTTTGAACTTCATGTAGTATATCTTTATTGATTTGGGTTCTGTGATTCCGATGGTCTAAGAACGTTGCTATCTCGCAACGTGATTTTCATCAGGAGTGGTATTTATTGCTGATGAAGGCTTTTCATGAAAGTAGGAAGCCTGTCGCAGCAGCAGCCGAAGGGGCCAAGGGAGGTGTCGAGGAAACTGGCACCCCTCAGCATGATGACGAACGAACTCACAGCGAAACTGATCGAGATATGGCAACAGCATCTGAAGAAAATTGTGTTCCCAGTAGCAGCATGCGTGCCACTGTTCGGAACTTTGACTTGAACTTATATTTCAATGACATTGAGGAGATAGCACCAACCTCAGCTACAACCTCAGCTATGGCAACAATCTTTAAGGTGAATCACATGATCTAACAAATGACTACCTGGGTTCCTTCGTCAATTTCCAATATGGATAAGATTGCCATTGATCCTCTTCAGTTTGCATTATCACACCGAAGATTAGATGAAGAGGAAGAGGATTATGACATTGTAGAAGGATGACCACTTGCGTTTGTCTTTTTGGCTTATGGGATTTACAGTTAGATCTGACTCTAGCATAGTGATGACAAATATTTCTACATCTTCTTGGGTGATCAAACTTTGTAAGAGTTCAAAAGACCGGATGAAAGACGTATGAAACATTAGGCATTATGTAGTTGGAATGTAAGTGTAACATTATGGAATGTCATCACAGCAGCTAAGGAAATATCCAACTGTGATCTGAGCAAGTTCCCGAGTTGCAACATTGTGCCACATTCAAATTGGTTGAATTAGTTGGCATCTTGTGCTGGTCTCGCCAAAGATGTTCCGTATGTTGGATCTTTTCTAGTGTCAGTTCATGGAGCATGTCTATGGTATGTTGCAACTCTAATCCTGTTATACGTTCCTTCCGTTATGTTCCCGGTGAATGCCATTAGAAGTCTGAGATTGCTATGTAAATGTGCGGGTTTGTGCTCCGTGTAAAGGAGCTTCCACAAGCTCCATCTCATTAAAACACGACAGGTGATTCTCTTTCTCTTGATTACACTCAAAACACTATCTACACTAAGATGGACTTGTTTTGCACCCCACCATGCCAAGACATTTGTTATTTACTAGTTGAGACTTGACGCTTGTAACAATGTGACAACCTTATCCATACATTCCTCCTAAACTATGTATAGGAAAAAATAGTAATGCATGATTTAGGGTTGGTGTGGGTATCTTTTATCTGATGGCCTTGTGGATTCCTCATGACGCCTGTTCTTGGCCAATTTGCATGCTGCTAAATTTAATAGGACCATTTTTTGTTTTCAGTATTATCCTAAGTCCTGTCTTCTTCATTCAGGCAGATCATCCTAACACCCCATTGTATAGAGAGAGAGAGAGAGAGAGAGAGAGAGAGAGAGAGAGAGAGAGATTAAACACTGTCTTAGGTAATATGTGATCCAGCCAAATGAAGATTCCATGATTGAAGGTTTGGTAGTGAGTCTGAGCTGTTGCCACCGAATATGTTCTCTTTTTCATATTCCACTTCTCTTCTCGAATAGTTAGGATTAAATAAAATAAAAGATAAAAATTTAGATTTAAATAAATAGATGAGGGTGAAAGATTTATTATAATATAATATTTTTTTTATTATTTTAAAAAACTTATATTCTATCTTTTAGTGAATATAAATAGATGTTCTTAGATCAATACACAGCACACTATATATTGTAAGTACTCCTAGTTTCTTCTATTATATTCTCTTTTGTTTCTCCTTAGAGTTCTATATAAAAGCCAATTAGTTGGTATGAGAGCTAACATTGTGATATCGGGTTCGAAAAAGATCAATAGGAGTACATCAATTAAAAAAGAATGAAAGACTCATTGATCAAGAAAAAAAAAAAGAAGATAACAATCATTAGAGTAAATGTTCCTAATCTACCTCTTTTTATCTTCAAATGTGATCATTATCAATTTTGGGTCGTTAAGATGAAAACTCTATTTATTTCACAAAGATTGTGGAATTTGGTAGAAGATGATTTTGTTGAGTACGCAGGATCTTAATATTATTGATGATCAAACAGATTAAATGAATAAGAATATATGAAAAAATGCAAAAGCCCTCTATATGCTACAACAAGCAATAGATGAATCTATATTTCCTTGAATCATGATGGCATCAACATCAACAAAAGTCTGGAAAATATGTAAAAGTGTGTTTGGGGGCACAAACAAGGTAAAAATTTCAAAGTTTCATATTCTTCGTCGTAAATTCAAAACTCTTATAATGAAAGATTTTGAATCTATTATTGATTTTTTCTCAAAAGTGTTTTCTATTGTAAACCAAATGAGATAAAAAATCTAAAAGATTAAATTATAATAGAAATTTTTTTAAGAAGTTTATTTCCAAAATTTAATATGATTTCTATCACTATAGAAGAAGCTAAAGATACTAGTACATTATTTATTAATGAATTAATGGGCTCCCTTTTAGTTCATGAACAAAAAATGAATAGATCTTCTAATGAAACTTTAGAACATGCTTTTTAAATGAAGATATATTAGAAAAAAGATCAAAAGAAAAGTTCAGAAATCAAATCTCAAGGGAGAGAGAAAAATGGTAGAGGACATGACTGATCTAACAAAGAAAACAAAGAAACTTGTTAATGTGTTTGTTGCAAAAAAATTAGACATATTAAAAAAATTATTAGCACAAAAATAAAAATTCAAATGTTCTTCTTTGCTCTTATTGTAAAAAATATAATCATCTAAAAAAAGATTGTTAGAACAAAAATTAAACAAATTATCATAAGAAAAATAATGATGAAAAAAGAAATGGAGAAAATATTTTCTTTATAGTATATGATAAAAAATATTCTAGATCTGTTTGGTTTTTGGATAGTGGATGCAGTAGTTATATGATAGGGGATAAAAATTTGTTTCAAGGACTTAATGATTCAACTAAATCTACAATGAAGATGAGAAATGATACTAAGGTTCAAGTGGAAGAAAAAGAAATAGTTATTGTAAATACTAAATTTGGTAAAAAATTTATTGAAGATGTGATGTTTATTCCTGATTTAAAATAAATTCTCATTCGTATAGGGCAATTGATGAGAAAAAGGATATTATACTATTTTTAATGATGAAAAATACTTAATTTATGATAAGAAAACTGAAATTTTGATAGCAACTGTGAGGATGACAAAGGATAAAGTGTTACCCTTATTATTTTTATATTTTTTCTTACATGCAAATATTGTTACTAATGAATCGATATTATGGTATAAAAACTATGATTATCTGAATTTTTATGGATCTATACAAACAATATCATATGATGAATCTTTTAAAATTTAAATTGATAAGAAGCTACCTCAAAATGAGGCTAAAGTTAATGAAAGTTCTAATAAGACTGAGCCATAACTGAAGAAGCGAAAAGTTTCGGTATGTTCCATCCACCATTAGTAAACTTATTACAAAGGCTACTAAAAAGGAGAGTACTATCAGTAACGAAGATGAGGATGATAGCTCTGAAGAAAGTTATCATGATGAACATTTAAAAGGATAACGAGCTAAGAAGTCTCAAAGCATTAAAAGATAATAATGGCTCTGATGAGTCTTTTGAGAAAAATACATATAAGCAATTATTGAAGACTCCGAAGAATGATAGATGCAACTCAGTGAAAAATAAACTACTAAAAGGTCTAAAATAAAAGGGCCCAAAACCCCTATTACAAGTTAAATGAAGACAACTTCAAATTACAATTATTTTGAATAAAGGGGGTCTGGTAAGATTAATTCAAATAGTTAAAATTAGATAAAAATTTAAATTTAAATAAATAGATCAAGATAAAATATTTATTAGAATATGATAGATATTTTTATTATTTTAAAAAGTAGATTGAAAATACTCATAATTTTTTCTACTGTTTTTTTCTCCATTTCTTAAAGTTCTAGGAAAAGTCAGGTATCCGAGCAACAACGACTACACTACAAGTACCTAAGATAACGTGCATGGAAAGTCCAAGTGAGAGCTCCACCGCCATCACCCCAACACGGAGCCCCGCGAAGTGCCCCTCACCATCTTCGACCGTTTCGCCTGCGACATCCGCATCGCCGTCCTCTACGCCTTCACCGCCCCGGTAGCCCTTCCAACGCCGACATCGTAGAGGGGCTGTCGGAGACGTTAGCGCACTTCCCCATGCTCACAGCCCAGCTCGGCCACGACCGCGGCGGCCGCCCGTGCCACATGGTCGGCGGCAGCGGAGGTGGCGTGCTGGTGGTGGAAACCACGGTGTCGTCGACCTTGGCCGAGCACATGCCGCTGGAGCCGTCGCCGGACCTCCTACTGCTGCACTCCCCGACTGAGGACGCGGCCCACTTGCTCCATGTCCAGCTCAACCGCTTCCGGTGCGGCGATCTGGTGGTCGGATTGTCAGCCCATCACAAAGTGGCCGACGGTCAGTCCATGAGCGCATTCTTGGTCGCGTGGGGGCAGGCCGTGCATGGCGGCCCCGTCGATCCGCCTCCGCTGTACGACCGGTCATGGCTGAAGCCTCGCGTCCCGCCGAAATGCGAGTTCCAGCACTGGGGCCTTGACTTCATGCCCATCCCGCCCCGGGACGAGGAGTTCGCCTCACACAACAACTTCGTCGAACCGAGCAGGATCACCAATATCCTGCTTCGCGACTCATCGGAGTTCATCACTGGGAAGCTCAAGGCCGAGACGAAGGCGAAGTACACCACCTTCGAGACCTTGCTCGCCCACGTGTGGAGGAAGATAACGGCGGCTCGCGGGCTCGAGTGCGGGGAGGAGACGACGAAACGGGTCACGGTGAACGGCAGGCGCAGGTTGAAGCCGCCAGTGCCGGACCACTACTTCGGCAACCTGGTGGGCATACCTGAGATCGACGGCGGAGATGCTGGTGCGAGGAGGGCTGGAGGAAGCGGCCAAGGTCGTGCACGAGGAGATCGCGAGGACCAGCGGAGACTACGTGTAGTCGATGGTGGACTTCGGGGACATGTACTAGGACGAGGAGATGGTGCCGGTGTACGACACGGAGGGTTGTTGGGCTGACAGCCCCCCAAGATGGGCTTTATTAGCCCACAGTCCACATCCTTTTGATCTAATCCTTGATTAAAGTTAGGGGGGTGTGGATGGCTGCGTTTTGCAGGAAGAAAATTGGCAGAAAAAGACAACAACGAGGGAGAAGGCTACAGCCACGTGATTCGAAAGAAAAGGAGAAGAACAAGACAGAAAAACAAGAGAAAGAAAAGGAAGAAGACAAGGACAACACAGAGAGACTGTTCTCAATCATCTAGTAGTGTTTTTCATTTTAGGTTAGATCAAATCAAAGTAGATTCTTATTGAGATTTGTATATTCATTATTCTCACAGTGGATTATCTCTAGTTTGCCTTGTGGTTTTTACCCTTCACATTGAATGGGTTTTCCACGTATATCTTGGTGTTCTATTTGATTGTGGTTCCATTTAATTCCGCTGCATGTTATGGCCTGCTAGTATTTGTTCATATACAAAAGTTATTTCTCTTTATATCCCATCAATTAGTATCAGAGCAGGGTTGTAGTGATTTAATTTTGTATTAGAACATGGAGGCCAATAATGTTTCTCGCATAATTAGTTTAAATGGAAACCAAGAATGGAAGATCTCTTGTATTACAAAGATTTGTATGAACCTTTGCAGGGGGATAGTGCAAAACCCACAACTATGACAGATGATAAGTGGAAGAGGTTAGATCGAAAACAGTTGGGTTTATTTGATAATGGCTTGATGATGGTGTCTTTCACCATGTTTCTACTGAAATTTCTGCATATTCTCTTTGGAAAAAATTGGAAGATCTCTATGAAAGAAAAACAGTTGGCAA
>LVTN01000619.1:110621-122558 GCA_001649415.1 Musa itinerans | reverse complement strand
GAGCTCTAAGGTTTGTTTAAGCTTTGGAGGTGGACCACCTGTGTTGACAGGTTACACGGATGTAGATATGGCAAGAGATATAGATACGAGGAAGTCTACATTAGGTTATGTACTTACTTTTGCAGGGGGGGCTGTGTCATGACAATCTAGATTGCAAAGGTGTATTGCTCTCTCCACCACAAAGGCAGAATATATTACTGCTACAGAGGTATGTAAAGAAATGTTATGGATGAAAGAATTCTTACAAGAATTGAGGCTGAAACAGGAAAATTATGTGGTGTATTGTGACAGTTAGAGTGCCATCCATTTGTGTAAGAACCCAATATTTTATTCTAAGTCAAAGCATATAGACGTCAGATACCACTAGATTCAAAATGTATTTGAAGAGAAGCAGTTGCAGCTTCAGAAAATTCACACAGATGACAACGGAGTAAACATACTGACAAAGACTTTACCAAAAGAAAGACAGGAGATATACCAATAGCTGGTCGGCATGGCTTCACATTGAGGAGTCTTGGAACAGCCTCCCTTATGGGCTGAAGGGGGAGGTTGTTGGGCTGACAGCCCATAATCAACCCATGGTGAGCTTTATTAGCCCACAACCCACACCCCTTTAACCTAACCCTAGATTAAAGTTAGGGGGGTGTGGGTGGCTACGTTTTGCAGGCAGAAAATTGGTAGAAAAAGGCAGCAATGAGGGAGAAGGCTGCATCCACGTGATTCCAAAGAAAATGAGGAGAACAAGGCAGAAAAACAAGAGAAAGAAATGGAAGAAGACAATGACAATAAAGAGAGATTGTTCTCAATCATCTAGTAGTGTTTTTCATCTCAGGTTAGATCAAATCATAGTAGATTCTTACTGTGATTACTTGGGGAGAATTAGGGAGGATTTAGATATTGTGCACAATGACGTGATACTTGTATCCCAGTTATTTTCTTGTAATTGTTACTAGGGTTTTAGGCAAGAGATTGAGATTTGTATATTCATTATTCTCATAGTGGATTATCTCTAGTTTGCCCCGTAGTTTTTACCCTTCATATTGAAGGGGTTTTCCACGTATATCTTAGTGTTCTATTTGATTGTGGTTCCATTTAATTCTACTGCATGTTATGGCCTGCTAGTATTTGTTCATATACAAAAGTTATTTCTCTTTATATCCCATTAAGGGGAACGTGCTGTCGTCGTTGGTGGACGTCGAGAGCTGGCTAAGGCTGCGATTTGAGGACATGGACTTCGATGGGGGAGGGAAGCTATGCGCCTTCCTACCGACGTGGGTTCCATTGGAGGGGTGGTGATCTTCATCCCGACAGTGGGGAAGGGCAATGGCGTGGACGATGGTGTTATTGCTTCGTGAACATGCCGAGGTACTCAAGCATAACATTGAGTTCCTATGCTTTTATAAAACATTTAACCCTAGTTCTATAGAATAAAAAAATCATACGTGTAAAAAAGACACAAATAAAAAAGATAAAAATATTATTTTATTATTTTTAAATTATTGATTTAATATAAACTTCTTATGATTTTCTCCTCCCCTCCTCTTTCCAACATGCTCGCCGCTTGCTCAGTCATATTTGTTCCCCCATCGCTCACTCACCACTTGCCTCTCATCCATTGCACCTACTCGCTTGCTGCATCCGCTCACCCATCGCACTTGCTCGCCCAATGCCTATGCTCGCCTCCTCACCTGTTGCACTTGCTTGCCTTCCACTCACTCGCCACTCACCGACCACACTTACGCACCTATTGCTCACCCATCGTACCTACTCGTCTACCACCCCTCTTGTGATGATCAAGAAATTTCTTGTTTCGATAAATTTTATTTTCGTCTCTTGTTCCACTTCTTGTGATGATCTCCTCGCCTCCCTATCTATAGTACTTGATTCCTTTTAAGGTAAGAATAAAAAACTTGTTTATTTAGACAAGTATTGAATATATATGATTTTGGTTTTTCTTGCATTGTTAGAATGGCAACAGTGAAAATTTGAGAAGAAGTTTAGAAATTGTTGTCTCGAACCGTTAGTGGTGTATGATGGATAGTATTATACAGTTCCCTCTTCTTACAATGCTCTCATCCATCTCCCTAAATTCGACCATTATATTTCTCATAGCAAGTATGCATCGTTGCAATAAATTTGTCAAATGATATGATCTTTAAATGCAAGATCTGAAGCAATCTTGTGTGCTCTGTTTTGTTGTAATTAACTTTCTTCCAACAAGTGCTAATGAAATCTTGAAGTTCTTTGGCCTGTAAGTAAATGTGTCATTATTTATATCACATTTGTGTCATAATCTATATCGGATGTGACTCATTGGCAGCATTAACTTATGGGTTGTGTGACTCATCGTGGGATGTCGGTCTTGTTGTATTAGATATTGTGTAAATCAATATTGTTGATCTGTTGCTTGGATGTTAACAATAGTAAGCACCTAATGGTCTGCAACTGCAGGATTCTTCACATTTCAAGAGGCAAATTGCAACAATCTTTTGAGACTGAGTTCCCTAATCGTGTCAAACTTCCTACTACATATGCAAGAGACCTATTTGAATATTACTGTTTCAGAACTTTTCATGTGGTGATCAAGAGTCCAGATTATTTGGCCGATAAGAAGTTCCGCCAGTTAACTTTTGATATGATGCTGGCTTGGGAGTCTCCTAGTGCCAATATATTTCAGTGACTTGCAGCTATGCTGAAAAACTTGTATATTATCTCTAAGGGTGAAACGATTGCATCTTATGTTATTAAAGAAAATGAGTACAAAACTTGCAATGTTGAAGAACTTGTATATTATCTCCAATGGCTGTTCTTGAAGCAAACTCTTTGGCATCAGTTTGCATGCTTGATCTCTTTGCATATAAACTGGGTTGTGAAAGAAGAACTCATAATTCATGATTAGTTTGATAATTGGCTGCAAGATGGATCAGTTTTTAAGAGCTATGGGAAGTAAGTGATTGAATTAACTCCAAACCCAAAAAGAAATTGAGATAAAGCTTTCTCTAACTTTAGCTACTTGAAATAAAGCATAAGAAGACATTATGTCAATAAGAAACAATAAAGCTTCTAAGCTGACATTCTCACCGCCATATGTATGTTATAAATTCTACAGTAAAGCCTTTGCAAGAAATATACATGCTCCTCCTTTTATTACTCCAAACTCAAAAACTTGGAAAGCTAAATTCTTTTTTGCAAGAATTAAAATATAGAGAATCTGCATGAGTTGGCATCCTTATTTGTCTCTCTTTTACACAGACAAAGCTAACACTATTCAAATACTTTAAAAGTGAAAGGATTCAAGAGGATGAATTCTAGTTGGTGAGTAATATAAATGTAGCAAACCATAAATCTGATCTCTTTTATTCTTAAATGACATATATTAATTAAAAGAATTCCCCGGTGTTATACCCAATAAGGTCTAATAATTTATCAATCTCAGTAAACATGATATACATTGGAGAGTTGCCCTTCTCTAGATTGTGTTACAGAGGAGAGTTCCACGTAGAAATTGTTTCATCTTCTTCACCACTTTTGTAAAAGTGAAGACCAATATGATATACACAAGTAGCAAGCTTCATTAACGATGATGAGACCACTGCTTGCCAGGGTAGGGATGATGGGGTGGACAACAATATTATCGTTGGCTAGGGCAAGGATAACAGGGTGACACACGAGTAGGTTGGAAAAAAGGGCAATGGGCATGCAAGTGCGACGGATGATCAAGTTGGAAAGAGGGATGGTGAATAAACGACAGGTGAATAGGTGTGACAGACGATTAGATTGGAAAAAGGTACGACGAGCGAATGATGGGTGAGCAAATACAACAGGCAATGGGTGCGGTAGGCGAAAGGATAAGCAACGGGCTTTTTAAATTTTATATAAAATTAATAATTTAAAAAATAATAAAATTATATTTTTATCCTTTTTTATTTACGTTCTTTTGACATATGATAACATGTATGATTTTTTCTATTAACAAAGTTAATGACGTAAGAAGAATTAAAATTATATGTTTTATTTTTATAAATATAAGGATCTCAATGCTACCTTTTAAGATATATAGATCAAAATAATAATCATAATTGACTATGGAGGATAATATCTAATTACCCCCTCCCCTCCGTTTGTTCACGGGGCTTCAATTGGACTTTGGATCAAGAAATGTCAGCCCAATTAAGCACGTTGACGTTGCCAGATGTCACGAGATTCACCGACAGTAAGCAGCCACTTGTGACCACCACAACGCGCCGGGGGAAGCAGCCAGACGACGGCGGCGGCGACGACGACGACTTCTTCTTCTTCGTCCGTTACTTTTGGCACAGCAGCGGGGCGAGGCTGTCATCTTGCGAGTTGAGTTGACTCGTTCGACGTGCCACCTGACTCCGCTAAGTGCCAAAGTAGGATGCACAAATGGTCGTCCACCCCAACAAACTTACCCCTCTTCTTCCACAAGGCACAAAGACTTCCACCCTCCGTCAATTATTGCTGGACGAAGATGGAATCACAGCGACGTGATTTCTTGGACGTATTAGAGAAATCAAAGCCAAGCATGGGTAAAAAAAGAAAATTGCAAGTGCTAATGGTCTTTCACGGTATAGTGCGAAGATACGATAGACGATATTGGTTTGATCATAGTATTTGAGACGCCCGAGGATTCAAAATGTCCTAATTTAATTAGTAAAGACTTTAATTATTGATAGTAAGGTGATCATATCACGTCTCCGCTACCAAAGAAAAAATCAGTAACTCATTTTACTTCGCTACCAAAATTTAGATAAAAATCTTGAATTTTCTACGAGAAACTTAAAAAATATATAATAATTGAGAAATTAAAGAATAATTTATTCATAAATAAAATTATTTAATTTATTGAGAAGGCAAGGGAGGTTGCTAGTCTCACTCGTGGAACCTTTCCAACATGATATGTGGTTGCTTTTGCGTAAAGCTAAATGTCCCCATCACCACATTTATTGCATCCATGATTACAATTTTTTTTCTTGTCATGGAATAAATTACCACCTTCCAACGTTTGTTTTTTTTTTTTTTTGGTTGTGGAATAAATTACCCTTTCCTTTCTAGTGAGCAATATTTTTCTATGAGCATATAGAAGATTGATATTTTTGATTGAATAATAAAAAAAATCTCAAAAAAATAAAGTTGCCAGGAGAGGGTCTAATTAATATATATCAAATTAAGTTATTAGTCGGATTAAACTTGATATGTTAAATCGAAACCAAATACATGATTAAGAATGAACAAAGTAATCCTAAAAATTAGGAGATTGACACAATATATTAAATTGCAACACACAATAAGTCAACCACTCACAACTTTTGATTTTTATCATCCTCTTATGTTATATTTCTCTTCAAATTTGCTCTCGGTTATTTTTACTTTGTCTTCGTGTTTCTCCACTTCGGAAATAATGGATATGTTGAGCTTAAAAGCTAATATTGGAAATCAAAATCATAAAATGATGCTATGGATTTTATGTTAAAGGATTCAACAAACCTCAAAAAATTTTAACATTACATTATAAGAAGGTAATCTACTCCAAAATATATTTCACACCAATCACAAGCTAAAACGATGACAACGAAACTTACTCAATAATCTATCACATCGTCGTTCGCTGAACAATCCTGATAAAAAAAATCTTTTTTGACCATAAATAAAAATTATATAAGTAATATAAATTTTTTTTTTCCTCGGAAAGACTTTTAAACATCCAAAGAATCTTATTAGACAGATTCAAACTTTTAACTTTAAAGAACTCCAGTAAAATCAGGAAGGTGATGTTGGGCTGACAGCCCATATGTTCAGCTCAAGGTGGGTTTTATCAGTCCACAGTCCATCCCCTTTGACCTAACCCTAGATCAAAGTTAGGGGGTGTGAGAGCTGTGTTTTTTAGGCATAAAAAAGACAGCGACATGGTAGAAAACTACAGCAACGAAGGGAGATCTTTGCAACAACATCTTGATTCAAAAAGGAGGAGAAAATGACAAAAAATTAGATAAAGAAAGGGAAGAAAATAAGGACAATGCAGAGAGGCTATTCTCAATCATCTAGGCAGTTTTTTCATCTCAGGTTAGATCAATATACAGTAGATTTTTACTGTGATTACTTGGGGAAGAATTTAGATATTATGTATAGTGACGTGATCCTTGTATCCCAATTATTCTATTGTAATTGTTGCTAGGGTTTTGGGCAAGAGATTGAGATTTATATATTTATTATTCTTATAGTGGATTATCTCTAATTTGTCCCGTGGTTTTTACTCTTCACATTTGAGGGGTTTTCCATATAAATCTTGGTGTTATATTTGATTGTGATTCCATTTAATTTCGCTACGTGTTATGGCCGGCTAGTATTTGTTCATATACAAAAGTTTATTTCTCTTTATATCCCATCAACTGGTATCAGAGTAGGGTTTTGGTGATTTAATTTTGTATTTGAATATGGAGGCCAGTAATGTTTCTCGCATGATTAGTTTAAATAGAAATAATTGGATGATATGGAAACAAAGAATGGAAGATCACTTGTATTGTAAGGATTTGTGTGGACCTTTGCCGGGGTATAGTGCAAAACTCACAACTATGACAGATGATGAGTGGAAGAGGTTAGATCGAAAAATAATTGGGTTTATTTGACAATGGCTTGATGATAGTATCTTTCATCATGTTTCTACTGCAATTTTTGCATATTCTCTTTGAAAAAAATTGGAAAGCCTCTATAAAAGAAAAATAGCTGGCAACAAAGCTTTTTTTATCAGAAAACTTGTGAACTTAAAATATAGAGAGGGTGCTTCTATTGCTGAGTATTTGAATGAAATGTAGAGTGTCACTAACCAGTTATCCTCTATGAAAATGTCTCGTGATAATGAGTTGCAAGCATTGTTACTTCTCAATTCATTACTAGAAAGTTGGGAGACAATGGTGGTTTCCCTCAGTAATTCTACGCCAGATGGTGTTGTCACTATGAGTCAAGTAACAAGTAGTTTATTGAATGAGGAGTTGAGAAGAAAGAATTCATCATCTCAGAATGATTCATAGGCACTTATCTCAGAGAACAGAGGAAGCTCAAAGTATAGAAGTAGTTCACGCATGGGTAGAAGCAAGTCAAGATTAAGAAAAAATATTATTTGCTATAACTGTGGTGAGAAAGGACATTACAAGAACCAATGTA
Organism: Musa itinerans; assembly: GCA_001649415.1. Lineage (NCBI taxonomy): Eukaryota > Viridiplantae > Streptophyta > Magnoliopsida > Zingiberales > Musaceae > Musa > Musa itinerans. Next base: position 115,376 of record LVTN01000619.1, on the reverse strand, counting down.
AGCAGCCTAAGAAGAGCAAGAAAAAGAGAAAAGAAGTGGAGTCTACAGAGTCAAATAATAATATCACAACTATAATGCAAGGTGGTGATTATTTGATTTTGTCTCCTTCTGATGATATTTTTTCTTGTGTGTGTCAGGATCTTGAGTGGGTGATTGACACAAGTGCTTCTTATCATACTACACCACGGAGGGAGTTTTTTGCTACATACATGTCTAAAAATTTTGGTGTTGTCAAGATGGGCAACTATGACACGACAAACATCATTGGCATGTGTGATATCCATATAAAGGCCAACATTGGCTACAAGTTGGTGCTTAAGGATGCGAGGCATATGGTTGACTTGAGGCTGAATTTAATTTCAGTTGGAAGACTAGATGATGAAGACTATGATAGCAGATTTTACAAAGGGTAATGGAAGCTCAGTAACGGTTCTTTTATTGTGGCTAGTGGAAAGAAATGTCATACTTTGTACAGGTTGCAGGCTAAAGCTTATGGTGAGCAGTTGAATGCTATAGAGAAAGACTTCAGTATAGAGTTGTGGCATAGGCGACTGGGACATATGAGCGAGAAGAGGCTGCAAGCTCTTTCCAAGAAAGAGGTATTACTAGACCTCAGAGGTACACATTTGAACCCTTGTATTGATTGTTTGGCTGGTAAACAACATAGAGTTTCATTTGCTAGTCCTGCTTTTTCTAGAAAAATGCATGTCATAGACCATGTTTATACAGATGTATGTAGTCCTTTAAGAACAAAAACTCCTAGTGGATCTGTTGATGTTTCTGGTATAAGTGATGCACTTTATTTTATCACTTTTATATATGATTTTTCTAGGAAAGTTTGGGCCTATGCTTTGAAGACAAAAATCAGGTTATTAATATCTTTAAAGAATTTCATGCCAGGGTTGAAAGGGAGACAGAAAGATAATTGAAATGCATAAGATCAGATAATGATGGTGAGTACACAAGATTATTTAATGATTATTGTAGGTCACATGAGATGACAGTTCCTGGTACACCTCAGCATAATGCAATTATAGAGAGAATGAACCACATCATCATGGAAAAGATCAAATGTATGCTTTCACAAGCGAAGCTACCCAAAAGGTTTTGGGATGAGGCTTTGAGGACTGCAGTTGATGTGATCAACTTGTTACAATGTACAGCCCTAAATGGTGATATTGCAGAGCATGTATGGTCAGGGAAAGATGTTTCCTAAAGCATTTGAGAGTGTTTGGTTGTCGTGCATTTACACATGTTCCAAACAATGAGAGGTCCAAGCTGGATGGTAAGACTAAAGAATATATTTTTCTTGGTTACTCACATGATCAGTTTGGTTACAGGGTTTGGGATCCAGAAAAGCAGAGGTGTTTAGAAGCAGAGATGTAGTCTTCTTTGAGGATTAAACCTTTGAGGATTTGAAGAAGAAGGCACCAGCCAAGACTTCTGCAGAAGGATTAACAGATTGTGACCCAGTTAGTCCTCCAGTATATCAGGGTGATGAGGGAGATGTGTAGGAAGATGGTGTAGAGCCTGATGTTGATCTACCTGCAGGACATGTTGAGTAAGAAGAAGTTGGAGAGCACGTTCCAATAGAATCTCAATTGAGAAGATCTTCTAGACAACGTCAACCTTCCAAAAGATACTCTACAGATGAGTATGTGATGCTTACTGATGCAGATGAACCAGAAAGTTACCAGGAAATAGTTGAAAGTGAGCAGAAAGAGAAGTGGTTAATTGCTATGCAAGAAGAGATAGATGCTCTTCAGAAGAACCACACATTTTTTAGGCATAAAAAGGGCAGCAACATGGCAGAAAACTACAGCAACGAGGGGAGATCTTTGCAGCAGCATCTTGATTCAAAAAGGAGGAGAAAAAGACAAAAAACAAGAGAAAGAAAAGGAAGAAAATAAGGACAATGTAGAGAGGCTGTTCTCAATCATCTAGGCAGTTTTCTCATCTCAGGTTAGATCAAATATACAGTAGATTCTTACTGTGATTACTTGGGGGAGAATTTAGATATTGTGCATAGTGACGTGATCCTTGTATCCCAATTATTCTCTTGTGATTGTTGCTAGGGTTTTGGGCAAGAGATTGAGATTTGTATATTCATTATTCTTATAGTGGATTATCTCTAGTTTGCCTTATGGTTTTTACCCTTCACATTGAAGAGGTTTTCCATGTAAATCTTGGTATTCTATTTGATTGTGATTCCATTTAATTCCACTACGTGTTATAGCCTGCTAATATTTGTTCATATACAAAAGTTTCTTTCTCTTCATATCCTATCAGGTGAAAAGAGTTCAACATCATAACCACGTCTCTGTCATATAATGTGATAAGGCATATTTTGGACTCCAACCACGTCACCACCCGCGCCTCTGCCACATCAACACGAGGGGGGACTTCCACGCGCCAAAACAAAAGCCATGCTGAGGCACCCCTCGGTACATCCCGTCCCGAAAAGCTCAGGACGATGCCGCCTGGTGTCGTTCCGTGCATTCCGGGACAACGGCCGCATGAAGGTACTACCTCACCCCTCGGGGATCGACCATCACGTCAAACTCGCATATAATCGGTTCTCTCACAGTAGTATAAAAACCCCTAACCGACATCTGGCCAGGAGGAGGTAGAAGAAAAAGGGAAACCAATCACTAACTTAGTCATCGAGGGGCCAAAGTCGGGAACTTCTCGATGAGGGCCTTCTGTGCAGGAGCGATGCCGCCCCCGGAAGTGCGACTGACCCGACCGAGAGACGCCCTCCCCAAAGATGATGTTAGCGTCCCAACCAAGAGAACGCTTGCCCATTGACAATGCTAGTGTCCCGACCGAAAGGCGCTTTCCCTCAAACGGCGTCGGCATCCCGACTTGCGGACATAATCAACCTCGGTGCCTCACCCAACCGATCGTGAACTCCCGACATCGACCCCCTAACCAAGCCGTGCTGACACATCGGCCATGATACACATGTTCATTAATATTTTGGCACTAGAAGGAGGGCCGATGTCATAGGAGCACCTCGCAGGAGTTCCCCCCGAGGGAGAGCTACCAGCTGACCACCCCCCTTTTGGTCTCAGTGATCAGCCCCTCCCTATCCTCAGGGACGGGGGGATTCCGGCTCCGACGTCGGATCGCTACTGGCGTCTGTTCAATGATCCAAGGCTCTCCCCCCCTGGATATGCTATAGGACCCTCGGTAGTTTTGCTCGAGGCATTCCTCGACCTAGCCAGGCAAGTACAAACCTTGGTGGGAATGATGCAAATGATCATCCTGCTCATCCCACAGATGGTGCAATTAGCAGCTTCCCCGACACCATAGAGGCCAAACGGGAAACAAGTCGGGACCGGAGAAGCCCGAGAGCATACCACAACCCTAGGGAATCTTCCCAAGCACCTCCGACTCCCTAATGTGTCGGGCATTCCTGACCACCTTCAAAGGATCAACACGAGCGTGGTTCAGCCAATTATGGTTGTCCTCGATCTCTTCCTTTGATCAGCTCGCAAGGGAGTTTGAGCAAAACTTCTTGGCTAGCGTACGACCCCGGCCTTCCATGGTCATGCTGCTTGCGTTATCCCAACGCGAAGATGAATCACTCTTAATTCGTGGCACGCTTTGCCGCTAAAATCGGAGGGTTCCCAGACACTCATCCCTCTTTGATCATGAAGGCATTTTTGATGGGCTTGAGACCCTCGAGGTTCTTCTGGTCACTAATTGAGAAGCCGCCCGCAACCATCCCTAGGATGCTCCAACGTGCCAACTAGTATATTGCCGCCGAAGCCCTAATGGCAGGAAGGCACGAGGATAGCAAGAGGACGAGAGTGGAGCCAGCTCAAGGAATGACTTCGACGCCACCGGTGCAGCCCCGCAGGAGGCCCAACCGACCTGAGTAGCTACTCCCGAGACCCCCGTCTCTGCCTCTGAACACTTCTTGTACCGAGATCTTTCTCCAAATCAAGGAGAAAGGCCTCCTACGACAACCTAACCCCTTGAAGGCTACTTACAAAGACCAATCTAAATATTGCAGGTTCCATCGGGACTACGGCCATGATACAGAAGACTGCCATGACCTTCGAAACCATATTGAAGAGTTGATCCGGAGAAGTCACCTCGGGCGTTACCTCAAGGAACCGAGAGAAGCATCTCCGCGTCCCAGGGGTCCTATCAAGAAACAAATCGATGTCATCACTGGTGGACTGATGGCTAGCGGCAAAAGCTCGACGGCGAGGAAGGCCTACGCCCGCAGCATGGTGGAGAAATGCCCCAGACCTGAGTTCGAGCCCGAAATCACCTTTAGAACTGAAGAGGTTGAACGCTCCCACCACGATGACGCTTTGGTGATCTCTTTCCGGATTGCTAATGCTCGGGTAAAGAGAGTGATGGTCGATACCAGGAGCTCTACTGACGTGTTGTACCTCGACTCCTTCAAGAAGCTCGGCCTGACTAATGAGGACCTCACCCCCATGGCGTCGGCACTCACCGGATTCACGGGGGATTCCATCTCCCTGCTCGGGACCACCATCCTCCCCGTTACCATCGGGGAAGAACTTGTTAGAACCCTAGCAGATTCTAAACTTGGGGTTGATCTCTTTAGAGGATCGGCCTCCTTGGAACTCTATAGGGGTTCCTCCCTCCAAGTTGCTGCTCAAAGGCTACAGAAAAGATTCATCTATTGCTTATCAAAAGAGGAGGAATACATGGCTATTTATAGGGCTTCTAAACCCTAACTCCTAATAGGACTCCTACTCAAGACTCCTACTT
>LVTN01000619.1:78686-102837 GCA_001649415.1 Musa itinerans | reverse complement strand
ATTTTCATAGATGATAACTGGTTAGTAATACTCTGCATTTCATTCAAATACTCAGCAATAGAAGCACCCTCTCTATATGTTAGGTTTAGCTTCAATTGTAGACCGTATAATTATCTTTTGCTTCTTAGAACTACAAGTGATTGGATTAGATCCAAGGAAGACAATATATACTATAACATGGATGTTTTATCATCAAAGTTTCCCGCCCAATCAGTATCAGCAAAAGTATGAAGATAAAGTGAGGTGCGCTAGAGTCCACGATCCAATTATGATGACTACTATTTGGAGTAGTCATGAGATTTGCTTGAGGCCAATGTGATTGAGCAAGAAGTTGGGGCGAGATTGACAGATCTTTGTAGAGTGGCCAACTTTATCACATAGTTGGCAAATAACTCTTTATTGGTTTATGTGGTTAGGGCACCTAGACTGATTGATGGGATATAAAGAGAAATAAACTTTTGTATAGAAACAAATACTAGTAGGCCATAACACGCAACAGAATTAAATGAAATCACAATCAAATAGAACACCAAGATTTACGTGGAAAACCCCTCCAATGTGAAGGGTAAAAACCATGAGGCAAACTAAAGATAATCCACTATAAGAATAATGAATATACAAATCTTAATCTCTTGCCCAAAACCCTAGCAATAATCACAAGAGAATAACTGGGATACAAGGATCACGTCATTGTGCACAATATCTAGATCCTCCCTAATTCTCCCCAAGTAATCACGGTAAGAATCTACTATGATTTGATCTAACCTAAGATGAGAACACTACTAGATGATTGAGAACAGTCTCTCTGCGTTGTCCTTGTCTTCTTCCCTTTCTCTCTCTTACTTTCCTACCTTGTTCTCCTCCTTTTTGCTGCTGCCAAGATCTATCTCGTTGCTGCAGTTTTTCTCCCAAAAAGGCAGCCACCTTCGCTACAAAACGCAGCCACCACACCCCCCTTATATTGATCTAGGGTTAGGTCGGGGTGTAGGCTGTGGTCTGATAAAGCCCATCATGGGCTGAACCCACTATGGGCTGTCAGCCCAACACCCGGTTCGGGATCCCGAAGGTCATCATCACCGATAATGGAACTCGGTTCAACAATCCTAAGTTCAAGGCCTACTGTCAGTCGTATGGAATACAATTAAAGTTTTGCTCGGTCGCACACCCCCAAACCAACGACCAAGCTGAAGTGATGAATCGGGCAATCCTAGAAGGCCTCAAGAAGAGGGTCTCAGGCGTGCTCGGGGCCTAGGTGGACGAACTCCCTAGCGTCCTGTGGGTGTTGCGAACGACCCCCAAGTCCACCTTGGGGGAATTCCCATTCAGCTTGGCATTCGGAACCGAAGCGGTCCTTCCTCCTGAGATGGTATTCCCGACCTTGCGCATCATCACCTTCAAGCAAGACAACTCCAAGGAGGGCCTCAGGGCTAACCTGGACCTCCTCGAAGAGAAAAGGGCTGAGGCGCACCTACGCACCCTAGACTACAAGAAAGCTACAGCCCAACTTTACAACCATAGGGTCCGCCCACGACCAATCAAGGTCAGAGACCTCGTCCTTCCAAAAACTGAAGTGAGCGACCCAACCCGAGCAAGAGGAAAGCTCGCACCGAACTGGGAAGGCCCTTACCGGGTCTATGACATGGTCCAAGAAGGAACTTATCGCCTCAAGACCATGGGGGGGAGTCCCCTCTCGAGGACTTGGAATGCATCAAACTTGAGAAGGTTTTACTCGTGAAAGTGAAGAATCGAGGTTCCAAAAAAGACAATTTCCATTAATCAAAGGGGGTGTACACATTGCGGTTGAGATAATACAACCCAAAATTTGCCCCGACCAAGACGAAGAAAAAATTACATCCCTCAGTTTGGGGGACCCTCCAGGCTGTCGTCGAAAGGGACCTCTTCCGGCATCCCGACACTCTAGTTCTCAGGAAGATCGATGAAGGGGTCCGGCACCACCTCTAGGTTGGGACACTTTGCCCGAATGTGCGCGAGGGAGACCCAGTACCCGAACTCATAGGTCACTTGGCCTGACCTCACCAGACCAAGCTGGAACCCTGGGGACTTCTTGTACTCGGAGATAGCCTCCTTCACTCTTTCGGGCACCAGCCGGGGCTCCTCGGCCAGAGCTTCTTCCATTGCCCGGGACGCGGAACGCGTAGCTTCGACGTTTCATGAAAGAGAGAGTAGCTCATCATCCAGAGCCCGAACCCGCCCTCGACTCTCCTTTAATTGATGCTGGGAGTCAACCAGCTCGGCCTTCAGTCGCTCGACCTCGGCCTTCGATTCCGTGGCACGCTGCTCGGCCGTCGCCATAGCCGCTGGGCCAGGCCCACCTTTCATCTCCTCGATCTCTCGACGACGGCCCGAGTTCATCTCGCCCATGCGCTCGATCACCCTACCGGCGTCGTAAACGCGGTCGATCAAAGCCATGGTGTAATGTTGTCCCTGCAAGAGGATCGATGTCAGTGCCCGTTTCCAAAAAAAAAAAAAACTCACCCAAACAAGGGACTTGGCCGCCCGATCCATCAGTACCACGAAGGGTGAATTTGAATGAGACTTTTTATGAATCTATTTGTATCTTTCTCTTCGAACAGAGAAAAGGTATGAAAACTTCACTTTTTGTCCTGTTTTTGTGATTTCACAGTGTCCGTGTTTGTCAAATTGTTATAGTTTTCTTATGCAAAAGGAGCTTTTTGCACTGAGAATGAAATCATGGGTGTGTAAATAACAAAATGTGCCAAAACGGATCCAAAGACTTCAAATATCAAAGACTCCAAAGACACATGTATAATTTTCCCCTCTCAAAAGGGAAAATATATAGACACCATTTTACCTACGTATGCTTGGTGATATATAGCTAAATATCCCAATCAAAAGAACATTAATCAAGACCAAAGGCATAAATTTTGTTGATGTTTGTTGCTTAAATTATGGAACATAATGTTTCTATGACTTATTATCTGTCTTTGATTCTCTATTAATGTTTAAGTTGGTGGAATTTTTTATATGTATTGCTTTAGAGATGATCTTTGGTCTTTGATTTGGAAGTGGAATCTGTTGTTTAACACCTAAACATGTTGTCCTCTCAATCTTAATTCCTACAAATATTATAAGACCTCAATATACTCTTCCCCTCCATTCTTTTCTATTCTCCATAGTTTCTACTCTCTCACTTATAATTTGAGTTTATTTCTTAATAAATTTTACGCATGTACAATAATTATGTGCATATTATCAACTCACAGACAAAAAAAAAGAAAAAAATGAAAACATGGCGATTACATCATGATGATGCGTCCTTAGTCAAATTAAGGAATCTCATGATGTACATTAATGAAGTCATCGTAATTTTCATGCAAAAAATTCTAATTCCTCAAAATCCTTTTTGAAACTGATGATTCTCAAGTCTAGAAGAGTCCGTAAAGGAGCATATTCTTTCATGAGACCTCCCTTGGTGCCCCTTCTTGCTTGATCCTGACCATGATAACTACCCAACTCCATGTGCATGAGTTGATCTGGTGCCAAACCTAAGAAACTTTTCTTGATCCCTGTTCTTGGCTTTCGAGTATCTTTTTCTGTTTTTGTTAGGCATCTCAAATGCTTTCATATGTGTTCATGTTCATAAGCCTTGTGTTTTTTCTTGCTAAGTAAACGATGGATGTCAACTCCTGTTAGGGATTCATGATCAGATGCCATTTATGTCAAGTTCATCCAGATACAGTACCCGCAGAAACATGTAATTCGTTGATGATTTATATGTTCATGATCACCTGATACTTGTAATGGATTTTGAGTCCAGGATAAACAAATGAATTGTTATGACTGTGATCCTTGCATTGCAAGATTTGTGGGAAAACAAGCTTGCCGCATTGGGAAGGACAACTTTTAACAATCCTACTTGAATATCTGCAATTTTGTTCTATATTTTAAATTTGGAAATGCTGCTACAAGTACAACAACCGAGTGAAATGAATGTTGATGTGAAAAACTATGAGAATATCATAAACAAGACAAAGAATGTTGTTGCAATTTGTCTCAGAGACATTACAGTTAAATATTATGATTCATACATTCGAACGAGTGCAAGTTTGTTCAGTCTGTTTGATCCAAGTAGAATTCAAGCCAAATGGATTAACCCAAACAATGAGTCATTTTGTTCCACCATGAGCCAACCCCATCACTATTAGTTTCAATCATGTTTAGTTAACTACAACCAGATTCATTTTAGAACTTGTCAGCAAACTTCCATTCAAAAAAAGGAAAAAAAAATGGATTAATAGTCAGGTTTCATCAAAGTATGGATGTCACTGAAAAAGAATGTCACGATTGGAAGATTCATAGTTTCATTTGACAATATTTCCTGCTTCAAAACACTTTCACCTTTGATCACGTAAGAAAAAGATTCTTCATCTCAAGGATGTAATTAAGTTATAACTTACACACAATGCATTGAAGAATAAAAAGTTCAATCTGTAATGACAGATTGACACCCAGAGCCACACATTTTGCACATAGAGATGTTTTTAAGCAACAGTAAGATGTTAGCTAGTGCATGACTTGTCCACTTTGTTTATATTATTGTCCTGGAGGGACTTCCATGCGGATATAATCATACATGATTCCTTGAAAAGGGCTTGCACTCTTGGTCTGAGTTAAATAGATTGTATTATCACCTTCAATAAGCCATGCACTTTGCACATCGATATTAAACAACCAATATAATCCATGAATTCCATGTCTTGCAATCGAGTTGTCTCTACCAATTAGCCTTGTTGTAAAGTGAGGAGGATTTATCGTTGCATCGTTAAAACGAACCTTGGCCAAATGATAGGTATAGTCAGAGCAACAAAAATATCAATTACTTATAATCGATAAAAAAGAAAGAGGCTTATGAATTACTTGTAATTCGGAAATTGTGGCAGAGGCAAGTGCTACTCTAAGCTTGTAAGCTCCAGTTTGATTGACACTGTCAACTTGGAACTTTATTTGCCATGTCGTTGCTTGATAGGAGTTCTCTCCAGTCTTCCTGCAAGATAGTAATAATCAAAAAACAACATAAGAAAATAGGATCTAAGAACTTAATCCTCTTTACGAACAACCTAATAGACAACTATTTCAAATATTCATAATAAAGACCTGGATTTTCTAAGCTTAACAATATCAGGTGAGGTGTATATGCATATCATATATTTTTAATTCCAATTCATTTTGTGAATTACATAAAAGAAATATCGAATAATGGAATAATACCAATATACTATTGCTGATAAAGGTGGATTAATCATATACTATAATTGCTAAGAATATCCTACGATCACTGAACATATACTATAATTGTTTAGGGGTTCTAAACCATGATTAATTACACTAAGGATTTTTCCAAAAATTAGTATATCCAAGCCAATGTCAAAAAAATCACTCAACACCGAAAAAGTTGATCCATAAATTTGTTAACTAAAATATTTCATAAACATTTGCATGTCAGGAAAATATTTCATAAGCCAGTTACACACTATGATATTTCATGAATGGATCTTAGAGGGAAAACTTGTAACAAAATTCATCTCAGAGAAACTGAGATAAGCAAAATAAGTTTGATGAAGTGAAACCTGGTAACATGAGCAAAAAACCAATCTTTTTTGTAGTCACTCTCACCCACTGAATAAATAAGATCACTGTCAGGATACAAGTCAGCATATCTCTCCCATAAACCATATTGTCTAAATCTGTAAACAAAAATTAGGAGATTCAGTAAAATAATAAAGAGGGCAGAAAACAAAGTAACTAGAAACAGGTTTTTCTCTTTTATTCTCTTATAATCAAGAAAAAAAGTTACAACGGGATAATGTTGGTAACATTTTTAAGATGAGAGAGGATAATGGAAAAAAATAGCTAATTTGTATAACCTGTCAGGATGGTTAACATAGAGTCTGTTAACATAGATAGGATTAGGCTTTGGGATAAAGAACTCAGCAGCAGAACGATCGGGAATTCCTATTTCCCATAAAGTAGGACCATCTCTTGGAGGTTCATATACAAGGTCACCCAAATTGATTTTATTTCCTGATCAGATATTAATGAAATTGGTAAGTTCTATGAAGATTTTTATGTGTTTACCTAGATAAAACCAACAATTTATCAACCTGAAGTAATAGTCACTGTCACATCTAATCTGTAGTCCCCAATAAATCCAGGAACCCATGCATAAAGATTATAATCTCCTGTGCGAACATTTGTAATGGTGAAATTCCCTTTGTTATCAGCTCTAGTCCAAAATTGGTATCCCTGTAACATCTTATTCCAAGTGTATAAATTGAATTTATAACATATGAGATGCTTAAGCATGACCACAATAAATAAATAAATAAATATATATATATATATATATATATATATTTATATTTATATTTTTTCATGCATGTGTTAACCTTGCATTCTCTTTGCCAGGACCCGGCTTCTCCCGGTAAAGCCAAACCAACAAAAGCAGCATCCCCAATTATGTCTTCCTCATCTATGAATCTGAAAGAAAAATACCAAGTCTTGATTTTCCAACAAAACAAGTTTTTGGTTTTGAATACAATTTGATAACTAATTTTTGTTAACGAGGACACAATTTCACTTGCATAACATTATATGCAAATGACAGTATTGGACATTTAATGGACAAAATTATGTTATCCTTTCATAAGCATCAAGTATGCAATGGATTGAAGAACTATATTTTATGGAAAGAAACAAACATTAATTCAATCATATTTGCCATATTCAGTTAACCAATTCATATGTCAATCAATACATGGTAAATTAGAGAAGAAAACATACTTATCTCGAACCAGTAATCTCCCACTAACAGAACCTCTTTGATCACATTTTTGGAAGTCCTCTGAAACAGGAAATTCATATGGCCAACTCTCCACTTCTGTTAGTGTCTAGCTTGATGAAGAAAAAATGTGTAAACACAAGGAAATAAAGATAAACCTGCTATTATCATATTAGCATCTTGTCCTTCTGCTTGAGATCAACTTCTATATTCTTGTTATTGTTAATTCTAGACACTTGTATGTTTCCAAGGACCTTTCGATATCGATATACAAGTACCGTATGCTAGCGCGTTCAACTGAAGCTGAGCATTTGACTAGCTAAAATAAATTAGCTTGTTTGCATACAACAAAAAGTAGATGAACACAGTACTTATTGTGACAACAAAAACTTGCACCTGAAGTTTTGCATCGTCCCAAAGAAGTTGTCGATCTGTACCATCCATAGTAGAATTGAGGTAGATGAACACAGGACCAAAGACTTTCTTCCAATATTCACCATTCCTGAATTTAGGCACAAGATCCTCCCCACTGTAGTGAGCACTCAAAAACATCTGAAATAAAGCAACGTGAAAATTAGTCATGCAACGAATATATAAAACAAGGGTCATTAGAAGGTCAGTGCACTTTGCTTAGCATCAGTTGAATTTGCCATTAACTATTCCATAACTAATTAAAAGCTTCACAAAAGTTATGTCTTAACAAGAGAAAAATGTCTTTTTCCCAGAAACAGGAAAGGAAGAATTATAAGGAACTATTATCACCAATAAATATGACAATGACTACGCAAGAAATAATAAATGATTTTTGTTGGAAGTAAAATAGAAATGTTAGAATAAAGACACAAATAAGTGTCACTTAGAATAAAGAAATATATTTAACAAATTTGGGACAAAATTATATGGTTGAGATAAAAGTCGAGAAAGAAAGGATGGTTGCCTCCGAAGTTGTAAATATCTGAGACAATCCTACAGGCTTAGGTTACCTTACAAATTTCCTCTGTTGTTAACATCAATCAGTTAAATCTGGTATGTTTATGTTTAGTAACCAACATGGACCAAAAAACCAAATTGTTTTCGTGTGTATATTAGTGGATAAATATGTTTATTAGATTACTTAATTGACGATGATGTGTTTTGTACAAAGGCATAAATGCAGCATGCATGTGGTGGTTAGGAGACATTCAAGTGGCATTGATGTGCATCTACATGGCAAATGGAGGGAAGAAAATTCATGACATTATCTACATGGCATGTTCCAATGGTTTCATTGTTTGAACTTAACCTTTGGGACATCTGCTATAATTAACATTTGAATTAATCATTCATTATTATTGCGGAGTCAAAAATAAATGCAAGACATTCAAATATTGGGTGGTGGGAACTACATAACCCATCAATGGCCACTGAGAACTTACAAAAAAGGATAGGAATAAGGCAACCTGCTGAGACTGATACTAAATTAAACAAATCTGTAATCTTTATGGTGCGAAAGAAGAAACAACATACCAACTAGCATTGATGCTCACTTTCTGTGAAATAGGTGGCCAAATCACACTATACTTAAATAGTATGATATCTAATCAAACATTAGACGATACAGGCATGGACAAAATTTCTGTAGGTACTCTTTATAATGCTGGCTAGTTTATATTTATTAAGGGAGATGAAAAAATGTCCATTAGCTTCTCCCCCTTGGGAATAAGTATAATATCATACTTTATATTGTCAATGTATTTGAATTTTGTGCCATTATCTGATAAGAAATCTTCTTGAGTTGAACTCTCATTCAACATATGTTCAACCAATCGCTGTTTGAAGTGGAAAACCCTCCTAGACAATAGAGAGAGAGAGAGAGAGAGAGAGGGTGGCGATTAATAGAGAAAGGTTGGGGCAATAGATAGAGCAACGTCTCTCTCTCCGATGGGAGATTCTCCCTCGGCCAAAGCTCCCTCCTCCCCTCTAAAGTCTGCTTCCTCCTCGAAGTCTCCCTCGGTGCTGCGATCTCCTTTGGATGGAAGGTTTATTTCCTTCTGCCCTCTTCAATGAAGCCCCTTCCTCCCTGTTTCCCTTTGTGGAGGTCACCTTCCTCTTCTAACGTACACGGATCTACTCAGGTGGTGAATAGCCAATCAGTCCTAGTCCCTCCACTGGGGGTAGCAAACGGATCGCGTGGTGAGGAGGTGACCATCGTGGCTGCAGACAACTTGGTGGAGCTTCTGTAGCTGTGTCAGACGTTAAGAAAGCTCTCCCTCCTCGGGCTTTATATTATAGTCAATCGTTTCTAGGGGAGGTCTCTATCGTGGCAAAGTCCTTAGGGACTCTAGTGAAATCATGGAAGAGCTTCTCACCCACTGTGGTCATAGACATGTAGAATGGATTTTTCTTATTCCATTTTTAATCACAAGATAATATGGTTTTAGTTCTTACTTCAAGGCTGAGGTCTATATTTTTACATTTATTTCCCTGACATCCTAACTTTAACCCTTTAATTGAGACTCTAAAATTTTTATTGGTATGGATTTAGCTTCTCTGATTTACCCGAAATTGGAACAAGGAATGTCTCACTAGTGTTATGTGTTGGAATTAAATATGTTCTAAGTATCATAAAGAGATTAATTCCATTAAAAGAAAGATTCATTGCATCAAGAGGGAGATTTATTACAACAAGAAGAAAAAATAGATTAAATATCTAACAAGTCAAATTTGTTATTGATTCTTGAAAGAGTTTCTTAAAAAAAATAATTTATTTTAAATATAATTAATGTAATGTATCTTTGAGGACTATATAAACCTTATATGTTGGGTTATGAAACATAGAGTTTTTAAAATTGTAAAGAGTTTTCTTGAGAAAAATATAAAAGACTAAAGCTTGTCTACTCTTTCTCTATTTAATAACTCTATCCCTTTTTCCTATCAAGATCAACATTTGGTATCAGAGCATAAGTTAAGTTATGACCTTTTCCTTAAGTACCATCCAACTCTAGATCCTCAGATTGACAAAAAAAAATTATGACATATGGTGCATTTAAATGAAGGTTCTTCTAGGCTCCCAAGATGTATGAGAGTTTGTAGAAGATGGATTTGTTGAACCAAGTCCAGTAGAAGAAGGAGCAATGAATGCAGAAGGAAGAAAACAACTCAAAGAAATAAGGAAGAATGAGAAAAAAGCTTTGTTCACGATCTACCAAGGGCTTGATGATACATGTTGAATCTCGGATTTTGATGATGAAACCAATTGATAAATGTTTATGATTTAATATACGTTTTGAGTGACACAGGATGCTTCGATCAGGATGAGACAATTAAAGCAGAAAAAATCATGTTGGGTCGGTGGAACATGTCAGAAGATTGAACGTCGAGCTAGAGGATCGATCGACGTATCGACAGAAGGCTTCGGGCCATGGATTTGGGCATCGGGCCAAGAAGAGCGGAGATTGTGCCAAGGATATCAGAGTTGCGGAGGTCAACTAGCCGATTGGGCAATAGGCCGCAAGAGAGAATGATGCGCCGAAGAATCAGACGAAGCATCGATGGACCAATGACATGCCGAACAACATAATTCATGCTTAGTAATAATTGTCTAGATTGAAGTGTGTTTTTATGTGTGCATAATTAACTACGATAGCAAGGTATAAAGCAAAATGAAGTCCCGGAGTCAAGAACGCGATTTCGTTGGGAGTTTGAGAGTTCGTCGGAAGCCCGGACGTTCGTCGGAAGTTCTACCGGAATTGACCGAGAAGTCCTGGAGCTTGCCAAAGAAGCTCGTCGGAACTCGCCAAGAAGATCGTCGTGAAGTCCAAAAGCTTACTAGGAGTCCGCCGGAACATTGCCAAGAGATTGTCGGAAGTTCGCTAGTAGCTCGCCGGAAGAAACTGGACTTATTTTGCTTAGAATATGTCTTAGGAATCGTAGTTAGCACATAATTGGAGTTGGGATTGGGAGGTAATCCCATCAACTCTGTTAGGGGTCAACTGGGCCCGAAGTTGGGCTGGTTTAGGCCGGATTCAAGGCTCAACCAGGATGCTAAAAGCAGGGCCAGCGGTGGCACCGCTTGGGAAATAGCACCCTAGGAATTCTGGGTGATGGTACTGCCTGGTGGCAGGGTGCCAGGCGACGGTACCACCTGGTGGCAGGGTGCCAGGCGGTGGTACCGCCCAGTGCAGTGTCAGTGTTAGACTAACACTAGTGGTGGTATCGCCTAGCAGAGGCAGTGGTACCGCCCGTACCCAAGAAACCCGAGATGAGATGTTTTTAGGCTCCAAGTTTGAATCAACTTGAGGTCTATAAATACCCCTCTCATCCCTTGTTAAAATACACAAGCATAGAGAGTTTTAAAGTGAGAAAACGCTATTGCAATCACTTGAGAAATCCTCTCCTCTAGTCTAAGTTTAGAATTTTGTATAGGAGGAGTGAGTGCTGGTAAAGGTTGTCTCCTAAACATGTGAAAAAGAGAAGAGGGGTGCAAAATGGTGGTTGGTCTTCTTTCGCCTATTGAAGGAAGACCGATGGTGGATGTCGATGGCCTCGACGGAAGAGGAATCGGCGAAGTGGATATAGGTCACGACGACTGAACCACTCTAAAATCTAGTTTGCATTTCGTCTTGAGCAATTTACTTTACTGCAAACCACTTCACTTGCTTTACATCCACTACTCTCTTCCGTACACTTTCAAAGTTATTACCTTTATGAAACGGTTTTTCGTCGGAAACGGATTTAATTGCAACGAAATTTTGAATCGACGTAATTTTTACTACTGCACTAATTCACCCCTCCCTCTTAGTGTCGACCCCTTTCCTAATAATACAATGTTCGAGATCATCGCTCCAGTAAATATTTCAAAGGAGGCTTGGGAAATGCTTCAAAAAGCATTCGATGATGTTGATAAGGTAAAGAAACTATTGAATCT
The DNA here is from genome assembly GCA_001649415.1 of Musa itinerans. Lineage (NCBI taxonomy): Eukaryota > Viridiplantae > Streptophyta > Magnoliopsida > Zingiberales > Musaceae > Musa > Musa itinerans. The sequence goes on along the minus strand of LVTN01000619.1, from coordinate 91,111 downwards.
CAGATTTTGATAATGAAACCAATTAATAGTGTTTATGATTTGATTTGCATTTTAAGTGATGCAGGAAGCTTCGATTAGGGAGAGATAGTTAAAGCATGAAGAATCATATTGGGCCGGAGAGAAACATGTAAGAAGATTGAACGTCAAGTCGGAGGATCGGTCGACGTATCGACAGAAGGCCTCGGGCCATGGGTTCGGGCATCGGGCCAAGAAGAGCAGATATTACGCCAAGGAAATCGGAGTTGCGGAGGTCAACTAGCCGATTGGGCAATAGGTTGCAAGAGAGGATGATGCACCGAACAATCAGACGAGGCGTCGATGAACCAATGCTATCTTACTCATCTCAAAAGAGAAGAAAGAAATGCTATCTTGTAAATCTTAAGAGAAGCAAAAGTGCTATCTCAAGAAGCATAACTTGCTAACTTGCAAAGAAAGCAAAATTGCTAACTTGCAAGCTCTAAAATGATGTAAAATTTGCTAGCTTGCATGTTTTAAAATGTTGTAAAACCTATATATCTCAAACACTTGATAGTTACACTTCTCCTTTTTGTTGATGACAAAGGGGGAGAAGTATGATCATGTTATGCATGATTTTATGATGACGTGTTGCAAATATTCATAATGAAATTTGCTTTGACTTGAATTTAGCTTGAATTCAAGGTTCTATCAATATGGTATATTGATAGGGGAAGTTAAGATTAACTTCGTCATCAATTAGTTGTCATCATCAAAATGGGGGAGATTATTGAATCTCAGATTTTGATGATGAAACCAATTGAGAGTGTTTATGATTTAATGTGCATTTAAGTGACGTAGGGCTAATGTCGATCAAAATAGGTAAATTGATTAAAGCAGGAGGAATTGGATGTTGGGCCAGAGCAAACATGTTAAAAGATTGGACGTCAGACCAGAGGAATGGTCGACGTATTGACAGAAGGCTTCGGGACGTGAATTCAAGTATCGGGCCAAGAAGATCGGATATTGCGCCAAGAAGATCGGATGTTGTGAGAAGACAACATACCGATTGGGCAATATACCGAAGGAGAAGATGATGCACCGAAGGATCGGATGAAGCGTCAGAAGAACAAATGACATGACAAACAACATAGGATTCGCTTGTAATCATTTATGTCTAGATCGAGTTAGTTTAGAGTCTAATTGAGTCAGTTTAGAATGTAATTAGACCAACTCAATTAGGGACTAATTGGGCCCATGTTTGGGCTATGTTGAGCCGAGTGGAAGGCCCAAACAGTGACCCAATAGGTGGAACTATCATGGCACAGTCTTTGAGACTATGTCAAGTGTTGGTACTACCCAGACATAGTCTCTGAGAGACTGTTAAGCGATGGTACCACCCAGTGTCAGGGTGTAAGATGGTGGTACCGCTAGATTATAAAATTTTGAGGGTTTGAATTTTGGGCTCCAAATTTGAATCCATTTGGGGCCTATAAATACCTTAGCTATTCTTGCATGGAAAAGTAAGAAATAATGAGCAAAACTCTATGATTCTAAAGTTGTAAACCTTAGAAAGTTTAGTTCCCTCCTCCCAAAGCTTAGAGAGAGTTCTAAGGGACATGTGAGAGGGATACCTTGTAAAAGAGGGTTGTAAAAGGTTGTCTCCTAAATCTATAAAAAGGAGAAGAGGGTGTAAAAGGGTAGTTGGTCTTCGCCTATTGAAAGAAAACCGATAGTGGATGCAGGTGGCCTCGACGAAAGAGGAATCGGCGGAGTGGATGTAGGTCACAATGACCGAACCACTATAAAATCTGGTTTGCATTTATTTTGAGCAAATTACTTTAACTGCAAATTGAATCTTTACTTGCCTACTGTTTTCACTTTATATATGAATGAGATTTCAAGTTATCTTCCGAGTTCAATTTTCATCATACGAAAGATTTTCCAAACTGACATAATTTTACCGTTGCACTAATTCACCCCCCTCTTAGTGCCGACCTTTTCCTACAGTTGGTATCAGAGCCACATTTTTCTCATTTGGTTAAACATACAAAGAAAAATGTGTTAGGATCAAGAGTCGAGGTCGACACTAAGAGGGGGGTGAATTAGTGCAGCGGTAAAAGTTACGTCTTCAGAAACTTTCGTATGATAAAACCCGTTTATGTTGAAAACCAATTTCGGAAACTTAACTTGAAAGCATACATTTATGAATTGAAGGCAGTAAGCACTTAAAGAGGTTTGCAGTAAGGTAATAGCAAGAATAAAAAGCAAACCAGAGAGCACAGCAATTTTATAGTGGTCCGATCGTCGTGAAATCCATCCACTCCGCCGATTCCTCTTCCGTCGAGGCCATTGGCATCCACTAATTGTCTTCCTTCAATAGGCGAAGACCAATCACCTTTTACACACCTCTTCTCCTTTTACCGAGTTTAGGAGATAACCCTTACAAGCACTCACACTCCTCTCTAAACAGAATTCTAAATTTAAGCTAGAGGAGGGAATTCTAAAGAGATTACGACAGCATTTCTTTACTTTTAAACTCTCTGTGCTTGTGTATTTTAACCAGGGATGAGAGGGGTATTTATAGGCTTCAAGTTGATTCAAACTTGGAGCTTAAAACTTTCCCATCCCGGGTTCCCCGGGTACGGGCGGTACCACCACCCAGTGTCAGTTTGATGCTGACACTGCCCTAGGTGGTACCACCACCTAGGTCTGGCGGTACCACTGCCTGGGGTGCAGTGTTGGGCGGTACCACCACCCAGATTGGCGGTACCACCCCCTACAGCCTCTCGGAGGTTGTGTCTAGGCGATACCACCGCCCAGATCGACGGTACCACCGCCTGATATAGTCTCGAAGATTGTACCACGACGATGAGACTTCTTGGGGTATTGTTTGGGCTTCTTATTGGGCCCACCCCCCCCCCTTCTTAGTGCTCTTGATCCTAATAGTATCGCCCAGTGTCAGTGTCAGACTAGCAAGCGGTGGTACCGCCCAGTACCCCGAAGACCCGGGATAAGACATTTTTAGGCTCCAAGTTTGAATCAACTTGAGGCCTATAAATACCCCTCTCATCCTTGGTTAACACACATAATAACTAAGTACAAAAATAGGGAAAAATGCTATTGTAATCTTGAGATTTCTCCTCCTCTAGCCTAAGTGTTTAGAATTCTGTTTAGGGAGGAGTAAGTGGGGGTTGTAAATGTTCTCTCTTGAACCTGTCAAAAGGAGAATCGAGTTGTAAGGATACTTGATCTTCACCCATTGAAGGAAGATCATTAGTGGATGCCGGTGGCCTCGACGGAAGGGGAATCGGTAGAGTGGATGTAGGTCACGATGACCAAACCATTATAATTCGATTTGCATTTCTATTTTGCTAGTTACCTTGACTGCAAACTGCCTTACTTGCTTTACATCTACTACACTCTTCCGTATGCTTTCAAGTTAACATCTTCCGAAACAGGTTTAATCACAATGAGATTTTCAAATAACGTAATTTTTATCCGCTGCACTAATTCACCCCTCCCCCTCTTGGTGCCGGCTCGTTCCTAATAGAAACTTCGTCTACAAGTTTTACAAGCCGAGTTTAAAAATTTACAACAAGGTACTTCTAAAACTATTTCTGATTACTTCTCAAAAATCATTTCTATTGTTCATCAAATGAGACGAAATAATGAACAAATAAGTGATCAAAGAGTAATAGAAAAAATACTGAGATCTCTAGATCCAAAATTTGATTTTATTACTATTGCAATTGAAGAATCTAAAGATTTGGAAAAAATGTTTTTAGAAGAACTTATGGGTTCCCTTCAAGTTCATGAACAAAGGATTACAAAAAGATGAGAAGACAAAATTATGGAGCAAGCACTACAAACTAAGCTTACCCTTAAAATAAAGGTGAATCAAATTCTCAATAAGGAAGAGGACGAGGATAAAGACGAGGACAAAGAGGAAGATGAGGCAGAAATCAGACCAATCAAGAATCTCTAAACAATGAAGATATTGGAGAAAATTTTAGCCAAAGAGGCCGAGGTTATGGTCGAGGACGTGGCCGAGGCCGTGGACGTGACAGAAACTCTAAAAGGTCTGAAATACAATGCTATATTTGCAAAAAGTATGGACATTACTCTTATGATTGTTATTATAATCCTAGCAATCAAGGTGAAAAGATAAATTTTGTTAAGGAAAAAAAGAACGAAAATCAAGTTTTGCTAATGAGTTATGATAATTTGAAAGATGATCAGTCTATGACATGATATCTGGATACAAGAGCCTCAAATCACATGTGTGGCATCAAAGAGCTATTTTTAGAAATTGATACAAGTTATTCCGGGAATATTATATTTGGTGATTTGTCTCAAAGACCAGTAAGAGGCAAAGGTAAAATTCACCTTAAACTTAATAATGGCAAAGAATTATGCATTTTAGATGTTTATTATGTTCTTGATATGAAAAATAATATTCTAAGCTTGGGACAATTACTTGAAAAAGTTTATGATATTGAGATGAAAGATATTGCTCTCTCAATTCGTGACAAGAATAAAACATTGATATTACATGTGAAAATGACAAAGAATAGAATGTTTCCTCTACATTTAAGTATTTTTGATCAATCAAATTATTTTAAAATTGATATTGAGGATATTTCTATACTATGACATCTTAGATATGCTCACTTAAATTTTGAGGTTTTGAAACTTCTAGAAAAGTATAATATGGTGATATGAATGCTAAAAATTGATCGCCCATTAAAATTATGTGAAGTATGTGTCATGGGTAAACAAGAAAAAAAGCCTTTCAAAGTCAGAAGAACAAAAAGATCATGGCATCGACTTAATCTAGTACACTCAGATGTTTGTGGCCCTATCAATCCAACATCACTTGGAGGAAGTAGGTATTTTCTTACCTTCACTAATGATCATAGTGGCAAGACTTGGGTTTACATGTTAAAAGAAAAAAAAGAAGTTTCAAGCAAATTTAAAGAAATTAAGGATTTGGTTGAAAAACAAAGTTGTTGTAAGATTAAATGTTTAAGAACAAATGGGGATGGTGAATATATATCAAATGAATTTGAAAATTTTTGTAGAAATAATGGAATTCTACATTAATTCACCATACCATACACACCTCAACAAAATGGTGTCCCAGAAAGAAAAAATAGGACTATCCTTAATATGGCTTTATGCATGTTAAAGGAAAGAAAAATTCTTAAAATTTTTTGAAGAGATGCTATTGCTTATGCAGTTTATTTGCTTAACATGTTTTCGACAAAGTGAATTGGTAATGTTACACCAGAAGAAGCATAAAGCTTACAAAAATCAAGAGTTGATCATTTGAGAATTTTTGGAAGTGTTGCATTTGCTAAGATACTAGAAGAAAAGAGAACAAAATTGGAGGATAAAAGTCAAAAATGCATTTTGCTAGGTTATCTAGAGAATTCCAATGGTTACAAACTCTACAATCCTATCACAAATAAAGTTGTGATGTCAAGAGATGTTGAGTTTGATGAACAACAGATTTGAAACTGGAAAAGTGATGAGCAACATAAGAAAGCTATAACTTCAAAAGAGGATGATATAATACAAGCAAGCACTGAAGTGGCTTTGCTGGAATAATCACCTAGATAAGCTAGGTCACATTATCCAAGAAGTCCGATTATAAGAAGGACAAGACCAATTTATGAGCTATATGATGTGACTCGAAAGATTGATACTAACAATGATAAACTTTTTTTATTTTATCTTTTTGTAGGATATGATCCATTAACTTTCGAAGAAGCTTGTAGAGAAGAAAAATGGCAACAAGCTATGAATGAAGAGATTCATGCCATTAACAAAAATGATACATGTGAGCTTACTATACTTCTAAAAGATCACCAAGCTATCGATGTTAAGTGGATCTTCAAAACAAAAAGAAATGTAAAAGGAGAGGTGGAGAAATACAAGACCCGATTGGTTGCAAAGGGATACAAACAACAATATGGTATTGACTATGAAGAAGTATTTGCACCAATTGCTTGACTGGAGACAGTAATATTACTTACCTCTCTAGTAGCTTAAATGAAATGAAAAATTTTATAAATGGATGTTAAATAAGTATTTCTTAATGGAGTTCTTGAAGAAGAGGTATATATTCAACAACCCCCTGATTTTATTATTCATGAACAAGAAGACAAAGTATACAAGTTAAAGAGAGCTCTTTATGGGCTTAAACAAGCCCCACGAGCATGGAATTCTCGAATAGATGCTTATTTTATTCAAAATGATTTTTCTAAATATCCACATGAACATGCTCTCTATACGAAATCTAACTCTAATGGAGATATCTTGTTTGTATGCCTATATGTAGATGATTTAATATTTACAAACAATAGTAGCTTCATGATTAAAGACTTTAAACACTCTATGAAAAAGGAGTTTGAGATGATCGACTTGGGCTTAATGACTTATTTCTTCGGTATTGAAGTTATGCAAGATAATGGAGGAATTTTTATCTCAAAAAAATTATGCAAAGGATATTTTAAAGAAGTTTTATATGGAAGATTGTCATCCGACAGATACACCTGTTGAATATGGCACCAAGTTGACCAAGGAAGGTGAAGGTAAATACATTAATCCAACTTATTATAAAAGTCTAGTTGGATGTTAAAGGTATTTGACATGCACTTGACCTGATATACTATTTAGAGTTAGTTTAATAAGTAGATATATGGAAGTTCTTAAGACATCTCATTTAAATGTCGCTAAAAGAATTTTGCGATATATTAAAGGAACAATTGAGTGTGGAATGTTTTATTCATCATCTAAAAGGTTGGAGCTTATTGGATATAGGGATAGTGATTGGGCCAGAAACTACGATTATCGGAAGATTACAACTGGATTTGTATTTTATTTTGGTGAAGCTACATTCACTTGGTCTTCAGAAAAGCAACGGATCGTTGCTCTATCAAGTTGTGAAGCAGAATATATAACAACTTCTTCTAGTGTTTGTCATGTAATCTAGCTAAGAAGATTACTCTAAGAACTTCATATGCTACGGGAGAAGTCAACCAAGATTTATGTTGATAATAAATCAGTTATTGCCTTAGCCAAGAATCCAATCTACCATAAAAGATTGAAGCATATCGACACAAGATTTCATTTCATAAGAGATCATATCAAAAATTAAAAAGTGGAGCTACATCATGTCAAGACAAGTGAACAAGTGGCTGATATACTTACAAAACCTTTCAAATTTGAAATATTTCAACAACTTCGAAAGAATCTTGACATGTTAGATGGAACAAGTTTAAGGGGGGAGAATATTAGAATTAAACCTGTTCAAGTATCATAAAGAGATTTATTCCATCAAAAGAAATGTTCATTGCATCAAGAGGGAGATTCATTACATCAAGAAGAAAAAATAGATTAAATGTCTATAGAAAAACAAGTCAAATTGGTTATTGATTCTTGAAAGGATTTCTTAAAGAGAATGATTCATTTTGAATATAATTAATGTAATGTATCTTTGGGGATTATATAAACCTCATATGTTGGGTCATGAAACACATATAGTTTTTAAAATTGTAAAAGTTTTCTTGAGAGAAATATAGAAGATCGAAGCTTATCTACTCTTCCTGTTTGATAATTCTATCCCTTCTTTCTATCAATATTAACATTATGCATGCCCTTGACTCACCAATCAAGATTGATGAAAGATCTTTTACTTTCAAGTAGGGTCGCAGACTCTATGTGGAGATAGATCTATCTATCTGTCTTCGTTAAGGGTTTAGATTGAGGATCCCCATTCTCATTTCTTTCAAAGTTTATACCCATGAAAATCTTCCTTGGATCTATTTTTGTTCTGGTTGTATATGACACATTGATTATCTCTCTAAATCGGAGGACACGTCTGGTCGTGCTCCAGCAACGTCAGGCGTCCCTGAAAATAGGGGTACTCCTCGAGACACTACTAAGCCGTCAACCCTTAGAGTGGATGGGAACCAACCTATGGAATCCGAAGTTTATGGTCCTTTGGATTAGCGTGCAGCAACGGGGACTCGCAAAACGAGGTCGACGGCCCCATTCACGTGGAAAGCACGTGGCCAGCTCGGGTTCCGAAATCCTGGACCAAGTGTTGACGTCTGAATGGGGTGTTAATGCGCCACAGGATATGGCGTTGCAGGCTGCTTCTGTTTCGGAACAGGCGCTACTGGTTAGTGAACTTATGCCGGCGTCTGTACCGTTGGCCTTGAACCCGAGGCAGTTTGGTGCAGCCAGCTTGGTTGATGATATTGACGTGGTGTCTGAAGGGATAAGGGCTTCGTTGGACAATTTTGCCCCTTCTGCGTCGATTGCTCCAGGTGTCTCATTAGCAGAACAGGGGAACATTGAAGACCCTTCTGTTAGGGGTCAGTTCGCCCCTTGTTCCACGGCGATGGCTGAGCCCCCTCTGCAGGCAAGGGGAGATGGTGTTTTTGACGAGATGATGCAAGCGGCTAAGTAGATCTTTGACAATGTCTTCCCCCTCTTGGCCTGCAGAAGTCTCTCCGGTGGTTCAAGTGGAAGATGGACCATTTGAGTCCTCTTCTGCTCCTACCCGAGACGGGATACAGGGGAGGCCGGAGGCTAAAGCTCGAGTCAGTGCTGTCGTGGCATGCCTAAAGTTTCACAGGGATGGGGGCGCAGCTCCAGGTCTTCCCACTAGACAGATGATGCCTGTCCTTTCATTTCCCATATTGGGAAGTTCCTGTCTATATATTACTCTAGTTTCCTATGAACTTACTTAGTTGGAATTGTCGGGGGTTGTGTAGAAGACTTGTAGTTGACGCAATTTCATATAATGTCCGTGTTCATTGGGTATATCTTCTCTTCTTGCAGGAAACACATTCTGAGGAAGGGAGGGTTAAAGGTCTTGCTAGGTGTTTGGGATGTTCGTGGATGGCTGCGATGTTTCCAACTGCGGGTGCTTCTGGAGGCATCGCCTTGTTGTGGAACTCCACCATTGTCAGGGCTTAGGTGTTTCCTATCCATTCTTAGGTTTTGCATGTTGTGATTCAATTTAGAGACTCAGATCCTTGGAATTTTTCTGGAATTTACTCTAGTGTCTCAATCTTAAACCGTAATCTTTTATGGGAATCACTTTCTTCGGCTGATTTGAGTAACTTCCCATGGCTTGTGTTAGGGGATTTTAATTGTATATCTAATGCGCAGGATAAGTTGGGAGGGTCTCCTTTTTCTTTTTGTTCTTCAGTCAGGCGCTTTAATTGTTTTCTTGAGGTTTCTGCTTTATCGGATTTAGGTTTCATTAGTCCTAGGTATACTTGGTGTAACAACCGTAGGGGTCCTGCTCGCATCCTTGTTAGATTGGATAGAGCTTTTTGCTAATCACAAATGGTTGGATCTTTTTGGTAACTCAGTGGTCAAACACCTTCCTAGAGTCTGTTCCGATCATTGTCCAATGTTATTGAATATGGTGGGTCGTCGTAAACCTTCCTCCTGTTTTTTTAAAGTTTCATCGTTTTTGGGCTGAAAACGGTGAAATTAGGCATATCATTTAGAGTTTTTGGGGTTCGTGGGATCCTTTGGGCCAATCCCTGATTGCTGCTTTTTCTTCTTACTTGTGCAATCTTTGTAAGCCTCTTTCCTTTTGGAATAAAAATTGTTTAGGTAAGATCAAGGAGGCTTTGTCCAGTACCCAACAAGAGATTGTCTATTTAGAGGGTAGAGAGGCTGATGTCGGTCTTACTGAGTTGGAAAGTTTGCATCTTTCTTGTCTACATCATAAGAGTGCTAAGCAAATTAATTTGAAGTTGTGGTCTCAGGCTAAAGACCAAGTGGATTAATGAAGGGGCTTCTAATACTAAGTTTTACCAGTCCTCAGTGTCCACTCAACGTAGGAATAATTTCATTCACCAACTTTACTCGGGATCATCCATTATCACTGATTCCACCCTCAGTAGGAATGAGTTTGTATCCTTTTATTTGAACCTATGTCACTTGAACTTGGCCCCTCACCCCGCGATGCATGAGTTTCCCATTCCCCCGGATTGGGGCTTGTGTACTAAGGATGGGAATTGTTTGGCCTGGCCTTTTAGTAGGTGCGAGATTTGGGATGCTTTGCCCTTGTTGGGACTAGGTAAGAATCCGAGTCCGGATGGGTTCACTATAGAGTTCTATCGATTTTACCGGAATATTATCTCTTATTCTTTGGTTCAGGCCTTTCATTCCTTTTATAATCATACATTCCTTCCCACTGATTGGTTTAAGAATTTCATAGCTTTTATCTCAAAAATCAAAATTCCAACGGAAGTAAAGGATTTTCGACCAATTTCTTTGTGTAATGTTAATTATTGTATGTTAGCTAAAGTTTTGGCTAATCGTATTAAACCCCATTTGAAATCTCTTATCTCTTGTGAACAATTTGCTTTTATTCAGGAGCATTCTGTTTATGATAATATTTTGATTGCCTAGGAGGTCATACATTCCTTATTCAATTCTAGAGGTAAGAACCCTTATGTTATTCTTAATCTTGATTTAGAAAAGGCTTATGATAAGGTGTCCTGATCGACTATCTTGAAAACCTTACAGTTGGCTAAATTTCCTGATAAATTCGTTTCTTGGGTTAAGATCTGTATATCCTCTCCTTCTTCTTTTGCTTGCATGGTAAATGGACAATCGTCCAATTATTTTAGAGGGAATAGGGGTATTCGTCTGGGAGATCCAATCTCTTCCTATTTATACATTCTTGTATCTCAGATCCAATCTCTTCCTATTTATACATTCTTGGGGACCTTTTTGATTCAATCGGTAATGGATCGACTTTGACAGTGGTAGGGAGCTCTTTTGTCTCAAGCTACTAGGGTGGTTCTGACTAACACTACTTTGAATTCTATTCCCCTTCATTCATTGAATGTCACCTGATTGTATGTCACTGCTCTTAATGGTATAATACAGTATATTAGGAACTTTCGTTGGGGTAATGCAAGGCAAGCTAGAGGTTTGCATCTGATTGCTTGGGATATGGTTACTCTCCCCAGGAGGGAAGGGGGCTTGGGTATTAAAGACCTTCATCTTATGAGGTTTGCATTACAAGGGAAAAGAATCATGCATTATTTGAATAGATTGGAAAACCTTTGGGTTCAGGTTGTGAGAGCTAAGTATGGCCTTATTAGCCTTTGGAGGTGCGCTAACCTGCGAAATGTAGTTGGAGTTGGCATCTCTGTTTTCAAGCTTTCGTTGCACTTTGTGAAGGATTTTTCAAATTTGTTGGTAATGGTTCTTCGACCCAAGTTTTGGATGATTCGCGGATCCTTTCTGTGCCATTGAGATTATCTCCAACTTTTGTTGATGTTTCTTCTATGATTAAATCTTCTATTGTGTCTAATTTTTTTAACCGATGGTGGCTGAGATATAGGTAAAGTGCACTCCTCTTTTAGGGAGTTAGCTATGCAAATCTAATGGGTGGATTTATCTCTTGCTCAGAGTGATGATTGTTGGTGTTAGTCTGGCAAGTCCCACAGTCCCACATCGGAAAAATCAGACTTGTGTCTCGTCTTGGAACTATAAATAAGGGCCTGAGCTTTGAAGTTAGACACACCACAAGAAGTTCAGCACCACAAGAGGCATCACAAGAAAACTTGCTTATGGTTTGAGGTTTTTCTTGTTTAGTAAGCGAAAGGTGTTTTATGGCTTAGGAACATCTTCCTAAGGCATTTGTAAGTGTCCCTCTTTTATAGTATTAATTTACTCCTCTTTCGTCCGTGGATGTAGGTCAATTGACCGAACCACGTATATCTGGTGTTCTGGTGTTCTTGTCTCTCTTTTATTCTTTCTGCTTTATTATCTTTGTTGGGTTGCCAAAATTACCTTGTGGTAAATATCCTGAGGTCAGCTCTAACAAACTGGTATCAGAGTTTGGTTTCGGGATCTTTTGGCAACGATGACAATAACAAAGATCGTTGTCGAGAAATTCGACAGAAATGTCAACTTCAGTATGTGGCAACTCAAGATGGAGGCCATTCTGGTTCAAGACGGAGTTGATTTGGCACTACAGGGAGCGGAGAACATTCCAGATGGTACGACAAAGGAAGATCTTGCGGGTATGGATAAGAAAGCCCGATCAAGCATCATTCTAAATCTCTCTGATGAGGTTTTACGGGAGGTAGCTACGGAGACTACGGCTAAGAGCATGTGGGACAAGCTTAAAGCCTTATACATGAAGAGGACAGTGGAGAATCGTCTCTATTTGAAGCAGAGTCTGTATATGCTTCGGATGACTGAAGGTACATCTATACTCTCACATCTTGATAGATTTGATTCTTTGGTTTTGGATTTGGAGAATATAGATGCAAAAATTGATGACAAGGATAAGGCCCTGTTACTCTTGTGTTCTCTTCCCCAATCTTTTAAGCATTTCCGTGATACTTTGATTTATGGAAAAGAAACAGTTTCGTATCAGGAAATTAAATCTGCACTAAAATCTAAGGAGCAGA